>CAUJRU010001674.1:0-124512 GCA_963277665.1 Viscum album
TGTTCTTATTATGTCTGGTGATTGGATCTCCCTTCTCCAAACATTTCATTGAGTCTGCACTACCTTGAGGTATGTGATTCAATTATTTTCAATTAAATATCATTCCATTGATTCTGGTGTATTTTTAATGAATACGAAAATTTATTTCTCATTATTTTTGAATGTTTTTAAGTCTTGGAATAATGATTTTATGATGGGAAAAAAATTATTGGATGTGGTATTTAAAGGGGAACTCTAATTTTAATACATAGTACAATCACTCAGTGTTTATTAAAATATATGTTGTATATTCAAAAAGAAATTTTTTTACTTTTTATTAGTGTTAAAACATTATTATATTATGATAGCATTGTGGTGTTGTGTATTTTGGAATTTTATTTGTGAAATTCGTGAATTTTATTGTATGACCCATATGTGTGGTTTTTATGATGGTTTGAAAAAATGTTGAGTTTATTTAAAAACGTTTTTTGGGTTACATACTAGAGTCTTATGGTGAAAAATAGATGTGGAATCATCTAAGGGTTCTTGGAATGAACACATGGATGGGAATAGGAATCATAATGACCTTGAAAAAAATGTACTCAATTTACAGACTCATATTTCAAAACATGTATCACTCTTCTACCTCTCTTCTCATCAATCAATTTATGTTTTAAAAATTGATTATTAGTTTTGAAATTATATAAATCTGGTTTTAAATTATTTTTTAATGTATAGATCATTTGATACTTTGAAAAGTTGTTGGTTTCTAGGTGGTATGAAATCCTTTTTGACATCTTTATGTATATTGTGTGTGTCTCAACATTGTTTGAAATGGTGATGGAAATGGAAATGGATTCTAAATGTTAAATCCCAATTTGGAATCAGTAATATAGAATTGGTATTTTGGAAATGGTTTGGAATTTTTTTTGGAAATATTCAAGGCCTTGTTGAAATCTTATGTTATTTAGGAAAAAAAATTGTTTTGAATGTGTAATGATTGATTTTCATATTTGATCATTTTTTGAGAAATTTTTTATAAGACCATGTTATGTGAAAACCTAGTTTGAACTTTTGAATGACTATTTTTTGTTGGGAACCCCTACAGAGGGATTTACCTATAGGGTTATCTTATAGGTGGTGTCTATTTTGGGGGTAAAAAAGTGCGGTTACGGCTGGTATGGTGATTCACACATGCGAGAGCCAACTACTTTCATATTATACATATTCCATGGGTCACCTAGGAATCCTTTAGAGGATCTAGTGACACTTTCTGATCTACCCCAATTTGATGGGTTGGTACTCGTTGTACTATTTTGAGGATAGGTGGTTTGTGCCACAAGTGAGGTAAGATGATGGAATGTACTCAGTTATTTGTAATAGAGTTTCATTGGAAACTGTTATGTGTTTCCAAAATGAGTACGTCTAGGGATCCCTCTAGGGATGTTTAGAAACCTCTCATGGTTTTTTATATGTAATTTCTTGTTTTATTTCCTCTTTATCATGGTTTTTGATTTATACTACATAATTATGTTTATCATTATGGGTTATTTCTTTGAGTGGATTTATATTTGGGGTTTGTCTTTAAATTGTAACCTATTTTTAAACTGGAATGTTGCATGTCTTGGCCTTTAAAAAGAGAAATCTACTTTTGTCAAATATAATTATAAAAACATAAATTCATATATGTATTTCATACTATTATTGATAAAATGTTTTAGGAAATGTAAATGTACCTATTCTTTTTTAGATTCCTTATGAGCTATTAGGGTCACACCCGACTTGCACCATTCAGTGTCTCTAGACCCAATTTGTTTTGAATTTTCATATTTCTAGTTTTTGTGATCATTGTTGGACCTGGTTGGTATTGTGGATGGTGGTGACCTTAATGTCACAAGGATAATGAGTTGTCTTTGGTCTGGTTATAGTTTTTTTATGTCCTTCAGATGTATAGTATTGTTTTGTCCTAACAGATGTTTTATCTCGACCATTTTATAAATTAATTATTATTCAATTATTGTAAGTTAATTTACTATTCAATATATTTATGTTATCTTATTTTATTGGGAAAAAACAATTCCCCTCAATGATAGCATTGATGCTCGACAAGAGTTGCTCGCTCATGGGGAATGATAATTCCCTTTATTCCATGCCATGGACCAAGTGGGTTGTCCAGTTAGATGGAATCCCAACCTAGTTCATGAAGAAATGGTATCATAAATGGCCCTTTTTTATTTGTGTGGTCATCTATTTAGATATTAGTACTTTCTGGACTAAAGAGGTTGGAACGGGAAGACCATCATGACCTCTTTCTCATTACTATCCTTGAGTTACCAGGGGTAGTTTTGGATTTGGGTCTATTGTCTTTGTTATGTATTTGGGGATGACAATGGAGGTGATCTGTTGTTATGTCATGATATCAATTGGAGTAGGGACCTATGTGGAGTCCAAATACCTGGTTTACCCTCCCATGATTTTCTAATGTTTACTTGGTGCATGGCCCAAAACCATGACTCAATGTTGGGCACTGAAAATACATCCTTATTATAGTGGGTTCAAGTGTGTAATATTCTAAAAAGAAAATGGTTTTCGAAAAGGAGATAATTTCTATCATGTTTTTTTAAATTCCAATTGCACTAGTTTTAAAGAAGGTGTTCTTGATTGGAAATCTATAAAGTTCTTGTGTTTTGATAATAATTTCGTATGTGTTACCCTTTTTATTCTCCATGTACATTCACATATTTCTAGGTATTTTTGGAAAGTTCATGTTCTCACAGGTGTATAGATTATGTTGGAAAAAGTGGATCAATACATATATGGAGGTTCATTGGATGCCATTAGTGGGGTTTTCTAACAAATGTATTGCCTTTTAATTTTCTAAATGGCTTGGAATATAAAATGATTTCAGAAAAAAATCTTTTCATAAAAAATTTGGGTTTTGTCTTATGAAAAATTGATTTTTGTGTTTGATTATTAGCATTTTAAGGAGGTGGTTTTAGATATTGAAATAAAATGTAGATTTTAAAAAATAATGCTTTTGATTGTGATTGAGTTTTTTAGGTGTGTGAGATAGTTTTTTTATTCTTTCATGTCCCTTTGGTTATGATTTTATTGGTTTTTTAGTTTTGGATATATGTTTTTAGGTTGTCCATAATATGCCACCCAGAATGGTCCTGAATTTTTATAGTGATTTAAGCCTTGTTCCTAATTCTTCTTGGTTTTTACCTTTTATTTTTGGTTATCAGAAATTATTAGTGGAAGTAATGATACCTGGGGAAGTTGAAAATGTAATCAGATCATTGGTAACTCCTGAATTTGTTATATTGCATGATGTTTTGTGTTCATTTGATCGTCCATCTTTAGATGAATGGGAGTTATTTTCCATCCAATGTTAAAATTTAGGATGACATAGGATTTTTTTAATTTAATATTCCTCAAATGTATTATACATGAGTAGGTGAAGATGAAGAAATGTGATTTCATTATGAGTATTCAACAACCTCGGCGGATGGTGAAGGCCTATATCAACCACATCAAGGAGTTGATTTCCTATCCTCTGGAGGTATCGTTGCAGTATCGGATGAAGGATTATATTTTTATAAGAGGTATTCAATCATAGATCATGGGGGTGTCCTCTAATATAAGTATCATCGTTTTGAGATGATGGTGGATGATTTTTTTGTTAATATGGTTTTTGGACTGTAGGAATTTGGAGATCTCTTGTCTCTGGTTGCTCTTATGCTTTCCCTATATGGAGAGAAGTGTGTTCCAGAGGAACCTATTTTTGATTATTATCCTCTGCTGGGTCTAATTTCTAGTTAATCTAGCCATATAGTTTTATTCCAAAAGTGTTTACAGTTTGGGAATTTCGAGCTGTCTTTTCGCAATCCCCTTAATACATTCAATCATTACGGCTATTTGGGTCATATGAAGAAGTTTTGTACAATGCATTTCCTGAACCAGACCTCTTTATCTGGGGATATTAATGCTTGACAGTGAGGTAGTGGATGCTTCAGTAATCAGGGCTCCAACCACAGTCCTTAGAGTGAAGCTCATACATAGTCAAAAGATCACCAAGAGAGTGGGATACCATGCACTGATTTTTGTCTCTAGTGATGGAGTAGAGAAACTTTAGTTTTTCTCTTGTCATTTCCTTCTTATTGTGAGTTCTATTTATCAATATAAAAGCAAGTTGATCCTGTTTTCATTTAGTTCTGGTTTGAAATTTTATGTTCTGGGAGCCTTTGGGTGAATTTTTTGTTTAAAAATATTAATTTTGAGGTCTGATAGAAGGTGGCACATAGTTAGAGCACGATTAGTGTGAACCATGAGGCTTCACCCAGGAAAATGTGCAGGTTGAGTTTGGTGCATGGGGATTAGCACAACACCTTTTCATGATTAGAGAAACCCTGCAAAGAGCATTTGATATGGTAATGGAAATTGGTAGTGGAATATCGCACGGTTGGCGCATAGTTTTTCAAACACTATTTCAAAATAGTGCGATTTACCCATATAATTAATAATCATGAACACCAAGTTATCCACTAAGATATTTTATCCCTAATTCGGGTTTACCGTTAGGATGTGGGTTATTGGTTTATGTTGGGTGTTTAAACATTAGGATAGTCTGATGTAGTTCCATGGTGTTAGTGAGGTTCTTATGGTGGGGAGAACCATCTCATCTTCTCCCCTCAAGATTATGTTATGTATTCTTTTTGGAATTATACGGTGTGACTTATAGAGTATATAGTTACCCAAGTTTTGTCATTCCTTTAATATTTGACCAAGAATATATTTAAGTTTTATTTACATTTATGCTAGGTGAATTTATGGTGGAAGAATGTGTTTTTGGTTTGGATAATTGTCACATCCCTACCAATGTTTTATTTTATTTTTAATTATTTATTGAAGTTCGATCTTTTGGCCAATGGTTGGGTGGATGGTTCATCAACATTATTTGGAATTTAGTTGTTTTAGTTGGATTGTATTGCATTTAAATCTTCCAGGGATCTTTGGGTGAATTCTCCATCTAATTGGGGTGTCATTTGATGTTTTTGGAAATGATTTCAGGTCCCATGATTTAATCATTGTTTTCTCAAACATGCAACCTGAACCTGCTACATGTAAAACATTTTCAGTTCCACGCGCATGGTTTTCACATGGTTTTCAAAATTGTTAATAAAAAATATTCATCCCATTAGGACATAATTAAATTTTATTATATACCCCATATTTTTGTGATACCACCTCCCATTTGAATAACTATATATTGGGTATCAACGACAGGGCTCCCCCTTATTTCTCATTTATTTTTCCACCATTTGGGTGATTTCTCTAGAAATGTTAGTGATTCTTCATGATTTTATCATTAAACCCTGCAATTTTCTCTTCCCCTCTCTTCCCTATCGTGATTTATAGAATTATATTGGTGGGGTTTCACCTTGGATGGACCCTATAAGGTAGTATTGTTTTATTTTTTGTTTTTCATCGATGTTATGGTGTGCATATCATATCACGGTTGTGGATCTCCCTCCTGCTGGAGTTTGGTTACTTCCGCACACAGTTGAGGTAGTTCATTATATTTTTTTCCATCACAAAACATTTCGTTGAAGCATTTATATTTTTAAATAATATAAAGATAAAATTTCATACTTTTGGTACATTTTCAATTCATGGTATGACGTTTTTATGTTGGAAAATTAGTGGAAGGTTTTTTAATGGGTTTATCTAATTTTTAATACAAGGTATGCACACTAGGTCATTATAAAAATGTATAAATTATCTATAAAATTAAATTGTTAATTTTTATTAGTATTTTAACCTTAATTTATTATGATATAAAATTTGGATTGTGTATTTTTTATTTTATTTCTAAAATTTGTGAAATTAATGGCATGACCAAAATGTGTGTTTTTGGTGTTGGTTTGAATACTTGTGGTGTTTCGTTTTATATTATTTTTGGGTAATATCATAGAGGTTGGTGGAGAACCCTTGGATGTGGTAACATCCATTATTGTATGTAATGAAAACATGGATGGGAACACAAATGATAATGGTCTTGAATAAAATTTACAAAATTTAAAGACCAGGATTTCATGACACTAATCCCCCCTATTCCTCACTTCTCTTGTAACACTTGATGTTGTACAAAAGTAATGTTTGTTTTCAAATGACATTAAATTTTTTAAAATTAATTTTCATTGAATGGATCAATGGGTACATTGAAAAGTGGTTTGTTTCTAAGTGGTAGAAAATATTGTTTAGTATCATGATGGGTATTATTTGTCTTACAACAAGGATTTGAAATGGTGTTGGACATAGAATTGGATTCAAAATGATGAGGCCCATTTAGAATCTTCCATATGAAAGTGGTATTTTGGGAATGGTCTGGAATATTTTTTGATATATTTTTATTGATAATATTGAAGTCCCCATTGGCACATTCTGTTACATTGGAAATTAAATGTTTTTTCAAAAGTTTATGTTTTGGTAGGATTCATAGAATGTTTTTGAGAAATGTTTTAGAAGACCTTATGATGTCACGACTCGGATGGAACTTATGAATGAATATTGTATGATGTCCACCACTATAAAGGTATTTTCATAAATGAATTGTCATATAGGTGGTGTTCATGTTTGGGTTAGGCATATGCGGTAACAAAATGTAAGTTGAGTCATGAATGTGAGTGATTCCTACTTACATAATATACAATTACCATGGGTTTCTTCAGCATCATTTTTAGGGTTGAGTGGATTTTGCTGACCAAACCTTATTAGATAGGTTGGTACCCCTTGGATGTATTAGAGGATAGTTGGGTTGTGCCACTGGTGAGGCTAGATGAGGGAAGCCGGTTGGTTATTGATAATGTAGTTTCACAGTACACTAAAAGGTGGATTCTAATAGAGTACGTTCAGGGATCTCTCTAGGTATGATAAGGAAAAGCCCATTGACTATTATATGTATTTTATTTTTGGATTTCTAGATTCCCTTGGTTTACTATATACATTTATAATTTATTTTCATTATTACTGGGTATTTATTTTCATCTATTTTGGGTTTACATTATTGATTTAAATAGTATACTATTTTAAAAATGGAAATTGAAATGTGTTAGCCTTTAATAAGTGAAACACATGTTTGTCTTAAAAAATTATAAAAATATAATTTTATATATGTCTTTTAAACTAGTATAGATTTCCTATTTTGTAGAAAAGAATTGTATTGATTCTGGGGTGGTTGCCTACTATACTGTGAAGAACACACTTTACTTATACAATTTGGTGTCAGTAGACCCGAGGAGATTTGTTGGTTCATGTTCCTATTTTTTCTTCTAATGATTGGAACAAGTTGGTCTTATGGATGGGGTTGACCATGAGGTCCCATGTATATCGAGTTGCCATAGGTTTGTATTTATTTTCATTGGTATGGGCTTCAGTGGTTCAAAGTTTTTTAATCCCTACAGTTGTTGTATATGGACCAGTTTATATATTTATTATAATTCAGTTATTATTTTGTTCTATTCGTGTCCATTTTACATATTTAAACACATATTATTTATTGAAAATCTTTCCCTTCTTATATTATTTTTATTCCCGGCACTCGTTTCCAGAATGTGAGGATCGGGAACACCCTTAAGCCAATGCCACAGACTAGGTCGGGTGTTGGGTCAGATGGCATTCCGGCATAGTTTGTGAAATTATAGTTAAATTATTTTAATGAAATAAATATATTATATATTCAATAACCTTTTTAACATTCATCTTAGGTGATTTCTAGATATGATATTAAAATAAAACAGACTTTACATATAAAACTGTAATTTTATAAAAAACAATTATGTCACTTTTTTTCTCACACACATTGAAAATAATAGTTGAAATACTTTTAAAATATATTTTAAAAATTAATGTAATATTCAGTAAATATCATATATAAATTATCTAATGCTGAATTTTTTTAATTTTTTTTGCAAATATTCACCTTTAGATGAATATTAAACATAATAAATTTTAATTGCATGGTATAATTTTTTTTACAATATTTATAATGTTAAATTATATTTTAAATTATTTTTCATCTAACACTAGAAATATTTGATATATATTATTCCAATTTATTTCATATTAATATTTTTTCAGATTGAATTTTGATATGAATTCATTGTAAACATTTAAAAAATTTATCTTTCAAAACATGCATTCATGTCCTCTCTGTGGTATTAATTATAATATAAATTCATAAAATGATAGGAATATAATTTTAAAAAATGGTCTTAATTTTTATAATAAGAATAATTTTCAATTTTTAATATATTAAACATAATTTTTCACTAAAATCAATAGTTCAAATAGAAAAAATTAATTGCGTCCATTAATGTAAAAATGGCTTTACTTAATGGATAAAGTGAAACAAATATGGGTTGAAATAAACTAACAAGATGTCTAAAATATATATTTTAGAATTTTTTTGACATTATAATTTCTATATCTCTATAATAATCAATTTTGACACTTGAGACTTGTGAAAAATGATGGTATACCTTTTTCTTTCTTAAAAATTAAATGTGTGGAAATCAACTCACTTATAAAAGCCTACTAACCCTCCACTCTTCTTCACAAATTGAATACATTTTTACATTAACTACCCTAACAACATCCAAAAATAACTAATTTATTTAATAAACCTTATTTTAGGGATAGATATATCCTAGGAAGAAGTTTTTTGGAAACCTAAGGAGGTTACTCGAAGATGAGCTAATGTTCGTCAATAAGCATTTTTATTTTATTTCTTCCTCCTCCTCATTGGATTATAAGTAAACGATGATGACATAATATTCTCAATTTTTTAAATATAATGGTATTTTTTCATTTTATTTTATGGATATAAAACCATATACATATACATAAAATGTTATATGAAATCATAATTCATCTATATGGAGGAATATGACCTCACGAACCATGTCATTTTTCCATTCCTAAGTGTCACAGTTGGTTATAGTGATTGAGATAATATATATAAATATATGATATTTATAATATAATTATATCTCTAGGTTAATTATATCATATATAAACTTTTTTTCTTACCATTCCATAGGGTATATGCTAATTTTGTTCATGTGTACTGAAAACTATCTCCATATGATGTGAACAGATTCATTTTCACTAACACATTACATAAGAAATAATAATAATAATTTTATTGAAAATATGTGATTTAAATTATATAATCATGACATTAATGACATATTTTTCAATGTGAAATTAAATTATATCATTTTATTTCAAACTTTTTCACACAATGATGGAATATAACTTCATTAATATACATGTCGACTACCGCCTCCATGAAGAGAAGTTACTCTCTTTTCCACCACCATACCATATCGATGATATTTATAAGTATGATTAATGTAATAATATGTTATTTAGGATATAATTTTCGATATATAAATAAAAAATATTACTTAAATTCTTTCTATAATTATCGATGAAAAAATACAAATGTTACTCATAAGTATGTATAACATACCGTCTCCATGATCATAATGTACATCATTTCTGAAAAAAAAATCATGATTATGATTTAAAGTATAATTGATCCCTAAATATTATAATTAATTTTGGTTTATAAGTATGTAAATTACTTATCAATTATCATATTATGGGGACCAAAAATAACAAATCAAAACATATAAGAAAAATAAAGCAATTATTCTAGGAAATTTGATTTTGGAAATGAATTTGTAATAAAAATTAAATGAATTGTCACTTGTAAATAAAATATGGTATAATATAAATAATTATTGTTCTATAATATATTTATAATAAAATTATTTTTGATATACAGGTGGATATAATGTGTACGAGGTAATTAAATAACTAAGTTTAGGGATATATATTCTCCCTTTTATTTTTGGGAGACATATTCAAATTCAGAACAAATTTATTTTATGAGGTTTAAATAATGAAACATTTAAATGTTATTTCAAGAATATAATCATTTTTTTATTATATATATATTTTATTTCATTCTTCATTGGGGTATATTATTTAAATGATTATTAAAGAAGAGTGGGATTTCAATCTATTTTTTTACTTCTATGAGATATGTATCCTATTCACCACTTGTTTCAATATTGTGATGTACTAACACTCAATGATTGTATTTTATATTTATTTTCATTGATATTATATATATTTACATATCAAATGTTAAGGTTATACACATCATATAATTATTTTTCTCAATTATGAGTTTTCACTCTATGATTAGTGTGTCTCACAGTATACATTTGTTTTTATTAAATTGGTGGAACCATAAAGAATCATGTGAATATTGAATATGATGTAAAAATTGGTGACTATGAGAAAATAATTTTGATAGTGAATAGAGATATGTAAATTATAATTTTTCTTATTCAGTTATCATGATATATGATTAATAATATAAACATTGGTGATATTTCAATGTGAAAAATAATAGGAAAACAATCCCTCACGAAATTTAATGTGGTAAAGAATATATAAGAAATATGATTCATCTACCTAAATTTCAATAAGGTTGGAATAATATTTTATTGGAATATTTCAATGAATGGTAAGATGTTTTCTATGTATATAATAATGTCAAATAGTTAAAATTGTAGAGGTGTTCAATGTATTATGTGTGGGGAGCAAGGGAATTATCCTACCCAATTCCCTAATCAACGAATTATGTGGTTGGACATAGAAGGGACTATAAAATTTTTTCCACTGACATGGAATGATAGCTATATTTATACAATGGTATTCCCGGATTAGGTTTTCTATTTATTTCCCCAATGGTATTTGGGTTTTAGGAATCATGTAACATCATGGGGATATTCTAGTTTTGGAAGAGTATATATTATCCTATTAATATTAAGATAAGTGTTATAAATTCCATAATGGGATTATATGGTTACCTTTTATCATAATTTCAATGACATAGACTCCCCTTTGGGGGTTTATGGGATGAATTTTATAATGGCTAAGGATATTTTCAAAGACATTTAAGTAAATTAAACCCTTTTTATAAGTTTTAGTAAAGATTTTATCTATGGAAGAATGAATATTAACATTTATGATATTGGTCTAATGTTACTTATCATCATTAGGTTTTTTCTTATCATTGATGTTGAGATAATAATGGTTTTTAGTTTGTCACCTTATATGGTATGCACACTATGATACCATTGGATAATATTTCCCTCAAGATTCAGTAACCAAAATATAAATTATTGATGTGGTTATATTGCATTGAGTACCACATTAATTTTTTTGCAATGTGAATATTCAGTTAAACATGATGTTTTGGTGAATAATTTATTAATATCTTCATCCAAATTTGAGTTTCAGCACTATGTATCATCCATAAATAGATAGCGATACTGATAGAATGGATCAAACCCTAGTGGATACCCTAATATCTTTTTAGATAAATTTCAAATGTGTATGATATAAATTCCTTCATCTAATTGAGTTTTCATAAAATAATATATTTGACTAGATTATTTATATTGCTCATTGTGAGTCCCTTTTGAGAATAATTGTAGAACTACAACATATTGGAATGTTGTTTCAGAAATAATGCTATCAGGACCAGAGCTTTCTGATGAAATAATAGTTAAATTCGTATAAATTAGAAGTCAAATAAGGTAATATAAAAGTTTATAAAAAATTTATTCCTATAATAATTGATGTGGTCTATAATTTTATGTTTGTGAGAAGGGGTTTCTATGAATCTATGTATGCATGAAAGAAGGTAAAACTACGCCCTAGGTAGGTAGGTCCCTTTGAAATTTCTCCTCATATCTTAATCGTAGCATATCATTTTCACTACCACTAAACCGACCTCATGTTCAGGATGGGTTACAGAATCCTCTCCTAAAGGAGTACATACCCGATCCTTCAAATTTAGTGAACATAGATGTCATTACCCTTGAGTGTGAACTATATTATAAATAATAATCAGTTGATATTCTGGATCATATAGGGAAGGTATTATGAAACAAGAACACTCACATGTTTAATTTAAATTCGTGAAACAACCGTCATGGGTATGCTATGTAGGAACATAAGAATGTAATGAGGCATAATTATCCACAGTTGTTTTTATAGAAGTGTTGAATTTTGAGGAAAATTGTTTTTTGGATTCAATTTTTATAACACCCTTAGATTTTGTGAAATGTTTATCAAAATGAATTTAATCATCTAAATATATTTCATTGCACATAATTCTGATTTTATCTAGTGTTACATGCAACACTAATTTTAATCAAAATGGTTCATATTATTACAATATTATAATATGACATTTATCACTTAGTAGTTGGAATTTTCATAATGAATACCACTTACTAAATTATGAAATTATATGGTTTTCATATGTTCAAAAAATGAGTTACTTTGTGTCAATTTGATTGAAAATTTAAATAAAAAATCGATTTGGAAATAAGAAAATATTTTTTTTGGAAAACTATTTTTATGCAAATGAACATGTTTCAACTCAATAAATTATTAGAAAACATTTAATGATTCATTTTAACTAAATAAATATAATACATTTTCAATCCACTATTTAATATTTGTATTTTGTGTCTTATATTTAATATATAATAATTAATCAAATTTTACACTTAAAAACTACAGTTTTAAAAAATCTTATTTTGTTGCCATTTCGAAAAAATACATTAACTATAATTTTTGACACCATTAAAAATTTAATGTGAAAAAATAATGCCCATTTTAAAAATCACCATTTATACATTATCATTGGGTGGTTTTTTTATAATTTTTTGAAAATAATAAATTTATGATGAATATTCGAAAATATAAAATTTTAATTGAAAACTACCTTTTTAAAATTATTAATAAATTTAATTTATATTTTAATTTTTTTAAAGAACACTAGAAAAATTATATATCCATTAATTTAATTTAGGTCTTTTAAATATTATTCACATTGAATTCCTTTATAAAAATATTGTATACTTATCACATTCAACCGTTAAAAACATCGCATCTCATCAAATTAGTAAGAATAATTATAAATTACTTTTTTCCAATTTTATGAATTTTATTAAGAAAAATGAATTCCGTGATTTGAATAAGAATTATTTTCATTCTCTAATAATTTAAAAAATAAAATTTACCAAAATTAATATGGTAAATAGTAAAAATCATTAAGCACTATTATGGTAAAATGGGCTTATTATAGGGATAAAATAAAATGTTAAGGATTTAAATAACCAAAAAATATTCTAAAAAAATATTTTATCTCCATATTTATAAATTAAAATTTATATTTCATGATAATAATTCACTATGTACCCCAATTTCATCTGGAAATTTTGGATACACATTTTTCATTTCATATATTACTAGTGTTCCACTCACATCACCTATAAAATGCCACCCCACTCCTCCCTTCCCCGCACCATCAACAATATTGGTACAGATAATGGATGCCCAAATAAATATCCAAAATTCCTATTATTATCCTTGAAACAAGATTTTATGTGTAAATCCATCCTTGGAAGGAATTGTGTGCAAACATACGATGGTTACTTGAAGAATATGTAATGTTTTTCAATGAGAAATTCTATTTTGATTCATACTCCACCTCCCTCAATTTAAATCAAAAAATAATAATATGACAAAAATATTACCTTCTATGAAATTTTAACATATTATATCATCCATGTACAATTTTTAGATATTATACAGATTGATTTCGAAACTGGGCGCTGAGATAGAATGTGATTATAAGTCCCTATATTCTCGAAACAATTCATTTTAAAAATATTAAACTTTTTAATTGCACAAACATTCAATTTTCCAAAGAAAGTGTAATAACTCTTAAAATTGTGCTCGGAATAGAATTACGGGGGAAAAGTTGGCCTCTAAATGGTCACTTTACCCCAGACACTACATAATGTTGGTCGATGAGGGTCATCTATAGAAAACATCCCCATGCACGAAACTATAAATAAAATAATTAATTAAAATTATATTATTTTTAAATATGAATATCTCAGGAATGGTGACTCATAATGGAAATCTGAGATAAAAATTGAGTTTTTAATGTGTTTTTTTCCCAATTTGAGACCAAAATGTAGTCGGTTTGGGTCGTTTGTCAATAAAAACTCAGTGGACATAATGAGAATAAAATAATTTAATAACAATTATTTTGATGATTTAGTGACTCACATTATAATTAATTCTATGTGACAAATTTGGGGTAATCCATATAACCCTGGAATTTATCTTGATACATAGAGAAAGAACCTTTGGAGAAACCATTGGCGGAAAATGATGGATCAACCAAACGACGCAGCTTGGATTCGATAAACCCTACCAAAGAAAAAAATGATGCTTCATTCTTCATTAGTTATCAAACATAATCATGGTAGGGAGGTTTTTTTTATGTGTTATGCCCTTCTCTGGTTTTAACAATTAATAAAGGTCAATCCATGAACAAATTTATCCAATGTTTGATCGCATTGGGAAGGGTTATAATTTTAGATATTATTTTGGGATTTTTCTAAATTTATTTCTTCGTACTTAATTCTAATGGGAATTTATTACATCCGACATTAGAAAATTCCAAGTTTTGTTCCTCAGGGTGTTATTTTTTCCGACCCCCTTTCCTCATTTTCTTCATCATTGGACCCTTATAGACATGGTTCAAATTAACTGGTGGCTTCGAACATGATCGTTAATTATATTTGAGTCAAACCGACAATAGAGGTTGGGTGTATGTATATCGACACATGAGGAGCATCTATATAGTATTTTTTCAAATTTAGTGCATCATATGAGGCACAATGGTCTATGGAATGGAAAACCAGTATGGGTACGACGTGGAGATCCGGGGTAGTGAGGTGCAGAGATTGGAGGTGGTAGTGATCATCGGTAGTCACGAATGGAGTCGAAAGTGATCGAAGGTAGCTTCAGTGGCCATGTGTTATCTGGTGGAGTCGGCATGTGCGAACTACATCTTCAGCCACATGAGATGTGGACACATGGATTAGAGGTCGCAGATGCGGTGAGGATGTCTGTGTGTGGTGTTCCCGGAAACCCATATATTAACAGGTCAAGCTATTGTAGAAGGGACATGCCCATGCAAAGAGGGACTTTCCAGGAGGGCTAGGCCTAGGAAAGCATGGTCGAGTGGGCCGATCGTAGGTCAGATTCTGGGAAACTGGGCTAGAGCCAGGCCACCGTCAACTATGATGGTCTATCGTGAGCCACGGTCGCACCAGCTACAACATTGACAAGGTATCTAGGTGGCACTTGATATTGGTGGCTATCCACAATGGTCATTGGGTGGTCAATCATTGATGTTGACTGTCATAACCAGTTGACCTACTATTTCTTTAGTCCAAAGTACTAGTGACCCCCCATGGAAATTTCTAACTGTCATAACATTTAAATGGTATGTCCTTCTAATGAGACCTCTATGACATTGGGAACCTACCACTGAGCTAGATGTTATGGGACTAGTTGTGTGATTTCAATTTTGACTTTTATAGGTTCATATTCATTCCCTATATCCTTTACCTCAAGGGTACAATATGATATTACATCCACATTTTTGGACTATAATCCCCTCTAGTGGTTGAGTCTCTGAGAGGGTAGTATAGCCCTCTCTAACACTTGAGTGCGATCCTCTATCACCCCTAGTGTAGTTGTGGAATTAGAATAACCTCTGAGAGCAGGGCACTATTCCTCCACCTAGTGGGCTTCATTTTTGGGTACTTCCAATCCCTTAGTGAGTCTGGGCGTAGTCCTTGGTATCCCCAGGTTAGTTCTAGGTATGATCCACTACATTTTTGGCTGATCTAGAATGGGTACATGTTATCCCCCAGTGTGTCTATGAGCGAGTTGAGGTATGCCATAGTGTGTAGGGGTGTGATCTCCTATCAGTCTATCACATTCATCATTGAATAATGAGTTATCATGTGGGATGTTCCAAAATGATATGGACCTTATATTGAGTGTCTCTGATGATATCATGACTTGAGGAGTGAGTTCTCTAGGGACAATCGTACTTCAAGAAGAATCGTTTGGCTCGTAATTAATTTTTGATTACCTATAAATTATGTGTCTAGGATTGATTATATCTTGATAATAGTGATATATGTTCTTTATAAATACACTTGTTTAGAGATGACAATAACTTCATGTATGGTACTTATTTGTTTAATTCCAGTATGGTGATCCATTGTGGTAATCCTGGGTGGTATTCTTGTGTGGTATTTTTTTGGGGAAATTTTTTTTATAATTATTTTTGGTAAATGTTTTTGGTATTCTAGTGTTGTAATAAAATGTGGAATTATATTGTGGTATTCCTATTTTTAGTATTTATTTATGGTAATATTATTTGGTAAATCATTATGGTATTATGTTATGGTATTTCTTCATGGTATTCATGTGTTTTTATCATGTGCGGTATTCTTTTGTTTTATTCAACTATGGTAATCTTATTTGGAAATCCTCTGTGGTATTCCTGCATTGAATTACTATGTGGTAAACCTTATTATTAATCCTTTATGGTAATCCTTTATGGTAATCCTGTGTGGTATTTTAGTGTGGTAATCCTATGTGGTATTCCATTGTTGTATTCCTTCTTAGTATTCCTTTGTGGTAATCATCTGTAGTTTTTCTTCATGGTATTCTATTTTCTATTTCATTATGTTATTCATTTATCTGATTTATTTTTTTGTTTTGGGTGTCCTACTAAATATTTTTATACTCAAACCTGTAGGGGCTTTTCAAAACATTTCAGGTCTTTCGCTAATGATCGACCTCTCTACAGATTCTTAGGAAGAACAGGACCTGACGGTGCTTTAGGAGACAATAAAAACCTTGTTTTGTTCCTATGAATTTTTAGCCATCCATACTAGTACCTATTTTCATATGGATTGTTCTAGTGGATATACATTCTTTTTTGGTGGTAATATTTTGGAACAATATAAATTCAATTACTTTCATTGTTGTACTCTGTTTGTGGGATATAGTGGATTGCAATCAATTTTTTTAGTGTATTTAAATTTCATCATTTGTGTCTTGGAGATGTGTCTCTGAATACTAGTGCATTAGGATAATTCCTAATATTTATAAGAAATCCCTAATTGGTGCTAGTCAAGATCCCTTGGCCTATTTGAGGTTGTATTGGGGTAGTCATGACATGAACCCTCTAGGACTGGCCATGATAGAGTGGTAACGATGGAATTTAGGATCAACTTTAGGACTGAGAGTCTAAGTGGATTTATTTGGGTAAATTGTGTGAAGTGTTTCGAGTTCGTCTTTCAGGTCACATACTCCAGTTTTAGAGAGGTGGCCAATGTATATGTACACAAGGAATCTGTTTACCTTTTTCTTCATCTAAGTACTTTAAAGTGCTCGTTGAGAAGGAAAAAAGAAATATTATATGCATCATATAAGAATGGTTTTGTTTTCCATTTCCTTTTTGATTTAGATCTATAGATATACTCAGGTAAACGTGGTACATCTTGTTTTTTTTCAGGATGTCTCAACAATAATATCCAGCTATAATTCTACCAAGATATCACAATGATGATATGTCCAGTGATAAGGCATTGGTGTATGGATTTGTACAAGAGATATCACCTCAATGTGGTTCAACAGCCATAACACCACCTTTAGAGAAGCACATGGTACTCGTTGTACCAGTTAAAATGGTGCCCAACATGAGCACTCATCACAATTTTCAACTATAGAAACCACTTAGGTTCTGAGGTGAGAAAGAAAATAGGTGGATGAGGACTAGCTAGAGGTAGTAACCCAAGATTTCCATCTAGTTAGGCCACCATCTGAACTTATGGTGGGATCGACTGCAATACTTTAACATGTCTTTGCAGGGTGACAGTAGGGTTTGATTACCCAATTGTATAATCAGGAGAATATTTAAGGGACATTGTATGAGAAACCATTCAGAGAATAGTTATCACCCATTACTCTAAGGACAATGAATTCCAAGAGCTTTACACGTCTGTAAAAATGAAAGGTCGATATTTGAGTCTTAATCAAGGTATGCCAACCAATACCAGTAATCGATGGACATGATACAAGATATGTACGTCCGGATTCGAACAATCGAGGGAAGTCTACATAGGGACATCTTATCATTTTTAACCCTCAATGAATTTCTAATAATGTTGGGGTTCTTGAGTAAGCGTTTTTGGTCAAATGATTATTTTCTAATCTGATATAGGTAGTGATTTTCATCATTCGGAAATCTGGAATAGAGATATCAGTGGTAGGAAGCCAATATATATCTCAGTGACATGGAAAAGTGAGATGTTTAAATATGAGGTCCCAGGATATAGGATCTATATATAAGGTATCACATGGGTGGGTCTAGTCATCCAAGAGAGAGGAATTTATATTCTTGTGATGATAGAAGACATCTCACATGACATTGTCTAAAACATCACACTAATGAAATGGATACTATAAATATTCCACTATGGCAGAAACAACAATAGAAACAGATAGATATATTAAATGGAGGTCAGGGAAGAGGATCCAGGAGAGCACCATGATGTGGTCTATTTTTTGACATGTTACCACTAACACCGCCAGGTGGTCCACACCAAGCTTATATAGATGGAGGAAAGGGGAGAGAAAACTACATTTTGATGAGGATTATAACCCATAGGCTCATGAAATGATTCGACATATGATTTGTGTCTTTTTAAATTTATCTTTTATAATGATATACAGATTTTTTATACATTCCTTTATTGCCAAAAATTCTTTTCAAGACTCATATATTCTGATTGAACAATTGACCCAACCCTAACTCCTGAACACATCTATTTAAGGAGTCCCAATGATGAAACACTAGTGATGATAGTGTACCCTGACTCTTGGAGGTGAGAGTTTCGGCTGAGATCTCTTAGTAGTGGCGTCGACAACTTACAACATCATTCTTGGTATGGATTGGTTATCTATAGTTGAAGCTCAGATTGACTATTTTAGGATGTTATTGTGGTGTGTCCACTGTGGTAGAATGAGGGTTTCCATGTTGGTGAAAAGGAAACCTATGAAACAACATATGGACTCTCACATTGTAGGGTATAGTGGATTACACTATAATGGGATATCCCAACCTTCATTGTGGTAGATGTTATGATTCCTTATTTTTCTTCACCGGATATATAGTTATAGTAGATCTAATAATGTTTTAGACAGAGGTGATGGTTAGATTTCCTCCAGGACTATGAATTTGATACTTTCTATACTCATTGTAAAGAAAATGTGGGGGGATATGCTATTAGTATGGGGTATAAAGTGTAGTTTTTGAATGGGGAATCAGAGAGGCTAGAATTGTTGGATATATCCTTCGTTGATGGATATGGAGTAGCGTACCTCTAGTCAATGGTTGTCACCCCTATACTATTACAGTGACCCAAGGAGGCATCGCCTGGGGATATCGAATGTAGGACCCTACCTAATCATATTTCCAAATGGAATTACCTTGATGGACATTCAAAAGTTAGGCAGCATGTTGTTCTTTTAAGAGGGTACACAATAGTGATGTTGGTGTTTCTGGATGAGGATTTGATGGATTTAAATACATCCCCTTTGGTGGCACATCCTAGTATAGAAAATATGTACCCGGACCTCTAGCGTCATTTTCAGTGGCTTGGGATGAATTATGGGGTTATAGTGTTCTTATCTCAATTCCTCACTTTTCAGCAAATAAAGGATGGGAAGTGGGTTCCATTGGGTTTATCTCAAACCATTGAGTTTCCATAATAGGTATGGGATGGGATATTGATGGACATCATGATAGGTTTACCATGTAAGTCTCAGTTACACAATTCCATATGGGTAATCATGGACCGAATCACCATGTCATCCAGCTTCATAGATATCTCTAAGATTCATATGATCTTTTCACAATCCATGTATTATGGTTGAGGTGTCCTACCACTTTTATCTAACACTGTAGTTGCATAAGCTACCTCCCATATTCCTCATGTCGTAGTTGAAAAGATATGTGAATGAGCCATGACATGGCACCGACTAGGGTGAGCTGGACTTCAAGGATAGAGTGGTTGCTGATGAGTACCCATTAGAAATTGAGGTCCAGTAATACTGGATCCTTTGTGGATGAGATAATACTTATGTTCGTTTTTTGTGGAAGCCTGAGAATCTCTAGGAGAACACATGGGAGTGGGAAGTTCATATTCTTGCACAGTATACACATCTGTTTGAGTATCCTTTTATTAGATTTGGGGATGTAAATACCCAAGGTGGGTAGAATCTAATTTGTTTTACTTTCCATGTGATACATTTATTTATAATATTGCTTAATTTTGAGACCAGACACTAAGACGACATGAAATTTGGAGAAACAATGTGCCTGGAAAAATTATTTGAAAAATGTTGAACTTTTTAATAGAATGCATGCACTATTTTCATGTTAATGTGGAATAACCATTAAATGGGTGCATGGATCAAAAATATTAGGGGCCCATTTAGCTCATAATGTAAGCTTTTACATATGATAGTCCTATATTTGGTTTTCATTGGACATCTATAGAAACATCCACCCAGGACATAACTGTAAATAATGTAATTAAATAATAAAAATTATATTTATATCCTAATAACTTGTGAACTATGACTAGGATTGAAAATATGATACCACTGTTGAGAACATAATGTGATTTTTTCCTTAGGCATGACATAACATTATTTTTCGTAGGTCATTAGTCAAAAATATGGCGTGGGACATAACAGGAACAAAATAATTTAATAAAAATTATTTTTTTATTGCAAAAACATCCCTTATTATTATATCTATTTTTAAATTAAGGGTTTTACCCATAATAATTGCCTTTCTCTTTAGACATAGAGGGAGAACCATTATATAGACTGTTGGTGGAAGATGATAAATCGATCCAATGAAGCGCCTAAGATTCAATGAACCATCCAAAAATGACAATGATTATTTATTATTCATCAGTATTCAAAAATAATTTTGAATGGGTGGTTGTTTCATTATGGTCTCCCAATTCAGGATTTTCACAATTAACACATGTCAATCCAAAAACTGAATGATCTTCGGTTCGATCATTGTGGGATGGTTTGTAATGGTGGGCATTGTTTTTGAAGTCTTCTTGATTTTGATCATCATTTTTAATTTAAAATAAAAGGTATTATGGAGGACACAAACAAACACTGAGTTTCATTACTCAGAGTGTTCTTTGATCCCCCCACCCTCCCTCTCCCCCTGGCTCTTCGCATTCTTCACCGTTGGACCACCATGATCACGGTTCAATTTTTGGGGTGGCTCGGAATGTGATCGCTCGCCCATATTGGAGTAAAATAGACAACATCGCCTATGTTTGTAAAGATAAGGACTCAAGGATCTTTTATATATGATTATTTATATTTTCATTCATTGGAGGTGGTATGGTTTTCATCATAAAGGACCACTATCACATGTCTAGTGTGGCGGTCCTGCGAGGTGAGGTAGCGATGTCGACAACCTAGGGTGGTAGTGATCGGAGTTGGTAGAGATCTGTGGTCGTAGTGGCTTCTACATGAATCATGGTGGGTGGCCACATGAGAGCTAGTGGGACATGACAATGTAGGTGTTCGTGTTCAATTTAGTTGGTGATAATGTGAATCGGAGGCTACCAGCACCAGCCTAAGTAGCCTACACCTGAGTAAGATCACATAAGGGAGACATACTGGGCCCAAGGGGAGTGGGTCGAGTACATGAGGAGTTGTCCATGCTGATAGAGGAATGTGAGGTAAGAAGAGTCCATGAATGATTTCCCAAGCGGGTTGGAATTTGGTTGGACCTGAGAAAACTGAGTTGATGCTTGACCCTGATCAACCATGATAGTCGACAGTGAGACATAGTCACTCAAGTTGTCGTGTGGCCACGACATCTAGGGATTGATCGACCGTATCGATCAACTGCAGTGGGCATTGGGAGGATGGTCCAAGTGGTCTATCGTGTAGTCATTACAAATTATCATTGACCCCCTTTGATATTTATAACTATAATAATATTCAAATGGTACGTCTTTTTGACGATCTATCTACGGTGTTTGAACCATAGCGAAAAGATGGGAATTTTTAGACAAGTAGTGAGTTTTTATTTTTGACTAGTATATGTTGAGAGTATTTCTCTTCGTCATTTCCATCGAGGGTTTAGTACAATATTATGTCCACATCAATAGACTATAATCCCCTCAAGAGTAGGAGTCCCATATTGAGTATGTTATCCCTCTCTAAGTCTAGAGTGTGAAACCATATCACCATTAGTGGAGTTGTGGAAACATCATAACATCTGAGAGTAGGGAGCTGGCCCTCCACCTAGAGAGATGCATCGTTGGGTATGTGGTATGACCTAATATGTTTGGACATAATCTTTTATTTCACCTTGTTATTTTTCGGTGTGATCCCTATCGTTGAGGGTTGATCTAGATAGGGTATGTGGTATCACTCAATGTGTATGGGTATGATCTATGGTATACCCCCATTGTGTTTTGTTATGATTCCCTCTCTGTTTATCAATCTCTTCCTTCACCAATTCATTATTAGTTGGGAAGGTCCCAATGGGTTGGACATCGTTATGATTGTCTCTGATGATATAACAACCAAAGGGGTGTGTTCTCCTGGAATGAGTGTGATTCGATTAGAATCATGTTCCTTGTAATTGGTTATGGCATAACTCTAAACTATGTTTCTTGGATTGAATATAACATGATATTGAGTTTATATATGATTTAGACATATACCTCTATAGAGATGATTTTTCATTTCTATATTGTATTCATGTGTGGTATACCAGTGAGGTATTCTTTTGTGGTAATCCTTTATGGTTATACTATTTGTTATTCTAGTGTGGTATTCTTTTGTGGTAATAAATTATGGTAATCCTTTGTGGTAATCATGTGCTGTATTCTACTGTGGTTATCCTTTATGGTATTACTTTGTGGTATTCCTTCATTTTATTACATTTTTGTTAATCATGTGTGGTATTTTATAATGGTATTCCTTTTTGTAGTTTCATTTTTGAATTTATATGTTGTATTATTATGTTATAATCCAATGCGGTATTTCTATGTGGTAATCCATTGTGGTAAACATGTGTGGTATTATTATATGGTATTCATGTTTGTTAATCTTGGGTAGTTATCCTTTTTGGTTTTATTGGGTGGTATTAAAGTGAGGTAAAATTTTGAGGTATTTCATTTTTTTTATTGCTACATGGTATTCCATTATGGTAATCTTGTGCGATATTTCTTCTTATTAGTCCTTTTTTGTAGTCAATGAGGACCAGACATGGTTGGACACATTGCCTCCTAATTTGAAAAAACTTTATGAAAAATAGTGTAAAAAACTCCCCTCATTTTGTCTCTTGTAACTCTTTTTTTTATATATTCAATAATTATTGCCTTGGTTTTTTGACCGAGGCACGAACCACTTAAAAAAACTTTATTGTTTTGCTTTGTGGTTTCAGAGTGTTCTAATATGTATTTTTATACTCACCACTGCATGGGATTTTCCAAAAAATGTTAGGTCATGGGTAGATGATCTCAATTTCTATGGAGTCATACATAGACCAGGACCAGGAAGTGCTATATAATACTGGATAGATTGAGGTGTGTCCCTATGACTTTTCAGACAGTACACCAGTACCATTATTCTTAATTGTTGGGCTTGTAGTTACAGACACCTTTTGGTGTGATAGTTTTTGCCCTGTTTACATTCAAGTTCTTTCACTATTGTACTATGGTTGTGGGATAAAGTGGTTTACATGAATTGTTTACATACTGTTTTTATATTTCATCATTTGTGGATTGGATATTTGTTGATGGGTATAGGTATTTTAGGATAATGAATCCCATTTTTGGAAAATCCCTACTCGGTTCTACTCACTATCCCCTAGCCTATTGGTGGAGTTCATGGGGTAGTCATAGAATACGCCCCTCTTAGGTGGGTCGTGATAGTACGAGGAAGTTTTTATTTTTTTTCCATGACCCATAAACCTCTCTACATCCATCAAATAAGATTCAAATTCATCATTCATCTTTATGGAGTAGTACCACCTCTCAAACAAATGTCATTCCATTTTCCATTACCACATCTCACATTTTGGTATGATGACATATAGTGTATTTAATAGATATTTATAAAATTATTACACCTATGGATTCATCATATAAAATATTTTTTAAAATTTACATTCGGTAGGGGATACGATAATTCTATCTGTTTTAATTGTGAACTATTTCCTCACAAAGTGATAAAATTCATTTTTACTAATTCATTACATTGAAGATAATAAAGACAATGCTAAGGAAAATGTTAGATACAAATGAAATAATTACACAATTAATGAAATATATATCATTTTTAAAATATAATATATAATTTTCTTTCATAACTATCCAATAAAAAAATTTGATAACATTTTCTTGTACATGTGGACTACAACAATCAAGAATCTTTGAGACTCTAAATTTTCTTCACTGAAGAACATGGATGATATGTATAAGACTATTGAACGTATTAATATATTATTAATGATATTAATATCATTATATAATGATAAACTATTACATACATATTATATATATATATATCTTTGAAGATTGAAATGTTACTCATATATACATATTCACGACCATTGCAATGATCATAACTTAATAAATTTCTCAAAAACAGATTTCAGTATTACTAATAAAAGTATAAATTATGTACTCAAATTATAATTATTTAATGGTTATTTTGTTTTAGTTTATTTAACTATGATCAATGTAAGTGGTATGAAAAGAAAATATCAAAACATTCCAGAAAAACCAAATATTAATTAATTAAAACATTATTTTGACAAATATTTTGTCATAAATGGGTCATTATTGTTCATAAGTAAGTCTCATATAGTATAAAATATATAATTATTCATGTATAATATATTTTTAATAAAATTTAATTTATTAAAAAGGAGGATTACACATGCATAAAGGATTCCAATACTTATTGTAACAGATTTTTATTCTCACTTTTATTTGGGGGGGACATATGAAAATTCACCCCTCATATATTTTATTATGATTTATAGAACTCACCATTTGCATGTTATATCATTTACATATTCCATTTTATGATATTAAATTCATCATTTCATGTTATTTATTATTGGGTATTACGATTCAAAAAAATTACTAATGTGTTATGGGGTTTCCATCTCACTTTTTTACATATATGTGAAACATGTAATATTCAGAACATGATTCTCATATATCATGTCTATATTGAACATTAATTTCAATTATATTAAATCTAATTAATATTATGGTTATTAACATGTCAGGTTATGCTCCTACTTATTTACGACAAGTATATATAGACCCTTATTTATATAATATCATGAACTTATAATTTAGATGATATTATTAGATTTGTATAATGTTATTATTTCATGCGGCGTATGATTCAATGATTCTAAATTGTTATGGGTTTTAGGTCACATTATCATCGGTTATCGGGATATGTCATCATTATGAATCTAATGATGATACATTATTTTCTACCACTAATGAGACTAAAATATTTTGATCTCCACATGAGATTTTTAATGAATATATTTTTTTCCTTCATCTTCAAATATTTTTTTACCAATTATTTAAAAATGATGATTTTATTAAAATATGTAATCTTTTATCTCTTTTATTGTAAACTAATTTTTCATCCTAGAAAATACTTCCAAAAAACAATTTCAAATTTTTTTATAACTATTGAATTTATTTATTGAAAATAATTTTACAAATGCATGACATGAAATACAATAAAGGGATATGTCATGTATTTTTCAAAAAATGATTTTTTTTATTTAATCGAAATTGTGAATGAAATATTTATTTTACCATGTACAAAATTAATGTAATTTTATACCATCATGACCGTTGTTTTCATTGAAATGTCTAAAATAATTATACAGTTTTATTTACCATGGAAATGGTTTTAAAAAAATTCTATAAAATTCCAGAGATCAAATTATATTTTACTAAAGGATTTTTTAATATGATTTTTAATTATTCATTTATATGTTTTCAAGGTTATTTTAAAAGGAAATTATTTTAATAAAGATATAAATTTAAAAAAAATATCAATGTTCAATGGTTATTTATTTAATGTATAGTTTTTAATAAAATTTAAATATATATTTACATGTTTCAATGATTATTTTAAAATAAATTAATTTCCATATTTTTTAGGAATTTTTAGTTTTAACAAGGAATTTTAAATGAAAATATTTTTTTCTATGGAAATTTTCAAATTGAATTATCCTTAAAATTAATTATCCATTTACAATAATTTACTCTTAGATAACTATTCCATTATTAAGGGTAAAATAAATCGATACCTTTTTTTCATTTTTATGAATTGTTTATTGTTTTTTGATGAAAAAGAAGTATACAAAACCCATTACACATCCACGGGTTATATAACTATTAAAATATTATGAAATTTGGTTCTTCATACACATGATATTTTATTATTAAATGATGACATTATTATAAAACCTATCAATTATCATCTTTTTATAATATGATAAAAAAAATTATCAAACCGGTTTATTTTCTTGTTCTATGATAATAAAAATGTATTATGATCCTGTGGAACAAATAAATATGTTTATAATTATCTTCTAGTGGTTATGTTATAACCTAGGATGGTGGTTAGGTTATAAGATAGTATAGAGCCCATGTTATTACAAAAAATGGGTGAGACATATATCTCCCACCAATTCATTATTTAAGGATGATAACTCATGATTATATAATTTATGGGTTAACATAATTACATGTTCATAACTTTTTTCATGATCTTGAATACACGTTCAATGTGTTATGCGTGAACCTGATTACATGATCACAATGTTATGTGGGAATTAGAATATATTTCATAGTGTTATATGTTGACTTTTTCTTCATGTCCATAATGTTATCCGTGGACCTACTTTCACGTCCAAAAGATATTTCATAGGCTATATTTCATGACCTTAACTTAATGTGTGAACATGTTTTTATTTTTAAATGATCACAATATTATAATATGATCATTATGTTACCCATATGTATCATATGAGAATAGTATTAATTAATTAATCATTCTTTTTGATTCTGTTTGGATTCATATCTTTTGAACATCTAATCATTTTACAATGAATCAATATTATGATCATTGATATATAGGATATTGTTTTAAAATTTTATGACATGGTTTTCATAGCCTTATATTCTTTTTATTCCTATATATATACCTTATTTACCGTTATGAGATATCTGATCTATCTCATTAATATTTTTCCTTTCCCAAGATAAGAAGAATAGATTTTATGTCTGATTACTAAATGTGCAATATATTTATTGGACACAATGAAGATCATTCCAGAATAAAGAATTCTATGTTCAGTGTTTCAAAATCAAGTCAAATATTATGGTCCTAAATCATTTTTTTGATTAATTTAATTAAAATTCATCTAGAAATGTCTTATATCCATTCATGGGAAGTATCAATCATCATAAAACAAGTGGGAAAATATAAAGGTATTTTTTCATCAAAATAAATATCCCCTTAATACTAATGATATATTTATGTATCACAGATCATGACACCTAATGTGAGTTTTTGTAATAATGTGGGGAAGTATAAATTTATCATCAATTATATAATAGCTAATGTCTTATTTTATTATTGATCAACCCACTATTATTTACCAATTTAATTTGAAAAGGGTGTAGAATTATTGTACTGATGATTAGATATTTAGTTCATTTTGTAATATCTCGATGGTACGATGGATATATCACATGTCTATAGATCCTATATTATTGAGGTTTTTTGGAATACGCTTCGATAAAATCTTTTTATTACGCCTTTAGATTAATTTTATATGATTCTTTGAATTGATGGTATTTCTTTATATGGATCCCATATTAATTACTGGGGAATGGTTGTCACATTTCTTATTCCAAATTCAACCATGAATGCTTATCATTGTGAGTATGAGTACAAACATAAAATTGAAATGACATCAAACTTGTGGTTTTAATTTCTATTAATGAAGGATATTTTTCACAAATGGTTAGGGAGAAACCCATCCCTGAAGACATGCCTATTGTATAAGAGTTTTTGGATGTATTTATATATGATTTTTTTGGTATTCATATTCACAATGAAATTGATTTCATAATGAAAATCATACCTAGTGCATCACAAATTTTTATGAATCCATATAAAACATCCCCTATTGAGTTGAAATAATTGGAGAATAAAGTGCATGATAATCTTGATTTGGTATTTTTACTCCCTAGTACTTCACTATGGGAATCACCTATTCTATTTTTTATAAATAAATATTTTTCAATTATACTTTTTAGTGATTATTGAGAACATAAAAATATTACTATAAAAAAGCGTTTTATGCCTATATCGATGTTTTTTTGGTCTATTATAAGAATCTCTATAATTTTCTGAGATTGGTCTTCAATCTGAGTGATAGTCAGAATAGAATTCATACCCATGATATACATCCATAAGTTGTATATACACTATGAATTTATAGGATTAAATTGTATTGAATTTTGTGGTAGTCTTTATAGATGAGGTTCATATATACTAAAAGAGTTAGAAACAACATGAAGATCATTTGAGTATTTTTCTGAGGACCCAATGGTAAGAAAATTTTTATGAAAAAATCACCAAGAGGAAATTTTTACTATGGATCGTTTCATTCATCAGACATATAATCTCATCTGATGTTATTTTTTTAGATACTTCAAAGATGAATGTTATTAAATATTTGACTACACCAACCATGATGAATGTGATCCATATATTTCTTTTTTTAGCTAGATATTATCCACTCTATATGAATATTATTTGAATATAATTAAATTTATGTAACTATTTTAACTAAAAAAGGATTCATGTTCTGTTAGATGGATGAATGTAAATATAATTTAATGGAGCTTATGAAATTTTTTTTCAGTGATCATATCCATATACTACCTTGTACAAGAGAATGGATTTTGATCTATGTCAACATATAAAAATGGATTGGGATGTTTTCTCATAAATAAAGGTATGGTGATACATTATCTAACACGCTAATTTTATTTTTATTGAAAAAATTACCAAAATGCAATTCGATGTAAGTTGTTGTGGTTTTTTATTAAAGATGAAAACAAATTATTATTTTGTATAAATGTGTGAGACAAATAACTATTATAAAATTTTTCTATATATATTCTCACTGAATGAGATGAACATTCACTAAAGGATATTGTCAAACCTAATTAATATTTATGAATTTCCAATACATTACAACCATAGGAATGGGAACAATGTGGTTGATTCTTTGAGTGGAAATGATCATGGTAGATTATCTATGATGAGGATCATAAAAGATTAAATATTTATGATATTTCAATTTCTCAATCTAGAATACTGATATAATGAGATATATCTTATCTTCCTCAAATAAATGTCTAATCAACTATCTAGTGGAAAATAAAAGGGTAATATAAGTATTTTATAGAGCAGTTGATGAAGGTGAAAAATAATACTGAGTTTAACCATGATTCTTATAGAATCATAATTTTTAGGAATCATGTTTTTGTTACATCCATATCTTATTTAAATAAGGATCTCATAAAGGAATATCTCATTTTATAATTTACTATTAATCATGGGGGTATATTTATACACATAAAATTGAAAGATTATTACTAGTGGGATGTCATGAAAAGAGATATTGCATAGTTTATATCCACGAATTTGGTATGTAATCATATAAATATAGGGAGAATAAAATCAATTTAATGTTAAAAACATTACCCGTACTAGAATAGAAAATGTAATACATCACCATGGATTTTATTTTTGGAACCACAAAAACTACTAAAGGAAATAGTGAAATTATTATTGTAGTTTGTCACCATATTGTGATGGACCACATAATCACCTTTTGATAAGACTTATGTCTTGATAATATTTAAAGATTATGAATTATGATAGTAGTATTATTACAAGGTGTAATACATTCTATTTCATATCATTTTGTAATGAGGTTAACCATGATGTTTTATTAAAGTCTTAAATAAGATGTGGATACGTAGTTTGGATAATGCATTTCAAATCACCGTCAGAAAAATAACTAGTATGTGGGAATAATTAAAACAATATAGGGTTTTATGGGATATTTTTCTATTGATTTAAATGTTCACTGAGAAAAACAACATCCCCTAGTTTATATTTATCATAAAAGTAGTTTTCACATGAGGAATCATATTATTTTTTTGAAACCCTTTGTGGGAAAATGTGTAAAAATGTAACGTGATGAAATGATTTTTAAAAAATAAATATTTTGGGTCCTAATGAATAATATGAAATGGAAAATAAATTTATAGAAAATTTAATTCACAACAAGGTATCTCAGATCCACAAAAAACATATATGTGATAATCACTAGTGTGATCTAGAATTAGATGTTAGTACTGTAATATTCAATCAAATATATCCATGTAAGATGCTTTGATTAATAAATTCGTGGAAAATTTAATCCCTAGATTTATAATTTAGTTTCATATTATTAATAAACTAGGGATATTAGCCTTTTATTTGGTACTACCACCAAATCTATCTAATGTTCATGATGTGTTTAATGTTTGTCCCACAAAAAAGTATACCCATTATATTTAAAATTTATTGAACATATATGATATACTACTTGGGAAGGATATTTCATAAGAGGATCATCCATTAGATATTTTTGATCCTAGAGGGAATGTCATTCAGAACATGGCCACACCAATTATTGAATCTTTGTTGTGAAGTACCCAGTTTGAGAATGATACGTGGGAACCTAATAAAATGATGATAGAGAATTATCCAATTTCATTATCGGGGTGATGTTTTTTCTATGATAATATAGATTTTATTGGTGGTAGACTGTAAAACCTCAATTATTTTGGAAGTATTCTAAAAAAATTAAATTCCATCTATTGTAGTTGATAAACATGACACCGATTTATTACAAACTTCATTACAATATTATTATTTTTTCAACATGATGTATACAACATATCCTATAATAATAATATTATTAATATTAATTATCAATTTTAAAATGTAATTTTAATGAGTTAAGGTAAATAAATCATGTCGATGAAAAGTTATTTATTTTTAGAAAAGTCTTTATATTTTTCAAAAATACAATTTTCTTAGAAAATATTAATTGAATTTTTTGAGAAAAAACCAATTTGTTTATAATTTTTTTAAAATTTATATGAAAATATAATCTTATTTTTGAAAATATAGTTTTAAATAAGAATAATTATTTTGTTTAAAACTTATAAAGATATCAAATAAATCAATATGGGTTTAAAAGAAAAATTAGTTATATTATATTTCTATTAATGCAATTTAATTCATTTTAATAAATTCTCTATTGGTTTTATATTTTAATATTTTCTATACATATGAGAATGTTTTATTTAGAAAACTGTATTCTCATAGAATTATTTGGATAAATATTAAATTAAATTCGTCCTCTTCTATATATTGAAATTTAAAAAAATGATCTCATATTTGGATGAAGAAAATTTTAAAATTTATAATTTGGTCTACTTAATTTAATTGAAATTATAAATTGTAAAATGTGGGTAAATTAATTGTCGCGTTTAATGTGAAAATGGGATTAAATGTGGTTAAACAAGAAAATAATGGTTAAATTACCTAAAAATGTGTCCAATCCTCATTTTATGGCCATATTTCGACCTTATAACCTATAATTTTCCGAAATGTCCCTTTTTAGTTCCTTTTTGATTTTTTAAAAGTCATTAATACTTTTTATATTATGAAATTAAAAGTGTGACACTCACCTCACTCATTAATGTCACCCCCTCTGCTCTCCACTTAAAAAATATAAAACACTTTTAAAAGTACCATATCATCCGAAATATATTCCACAATTCACTGTTATGACCCAAGAATCATGATATTTATCATAAATCCAAACTCATAAGGATTTTGGTGCAAGATCTAGGAGGTTACCTGAAGAAGAGGTAAGGTTCTTCAATGAGTATTTTCTTTTTATTTCGTTCTTTTCCTCCTTAAAATAATATTAAATCATGAAAATAAAATAAGCATATTATAGTTCATATAAATACATGTTACTATAATAAGGTAATGACATACATCAACCTACCCTTCACTAAAATTAGAAATAATGATGTCACTCTTGTGTACGGTAGACTAATGCCCCACAAAACAAGGTGACATGTTTTCCACCGACACCTCCAATGAATGATTAGGATGGAGAATATGATATATATATATATATTATATTTGTATGAGAAATATAATAATATAATTTTTTTCATATATAGATTTTTAATTTCCATTATTGGGGGGTTTGAATAATGTAGATCTTGTGTACGATGTACTGAAATCATTATGAACAATGTATTTCATTTTCTATACCCCGATTTTATAGATTAATATGAATACATTTATAATAAATATATATGTAATTTATAAAAAAATTAACATTATTTATATTTTATTACTTGTTTCAGATTAGTAATACCCAAAATTTAAAATCCAAACATAAATGGAAAATAATGAACTTATTGCTTGAAATGTATAGTTAACACGGAATTGTTAATAAGAGGGAAATTGAATGTCATAAGTAAATTATATATGTTTTATATATATATAAATAAGGTTCAATAATATATATATATATTACATAAATTTATTATATAGTATGTTCGAATTCATATGATGGTATAGTAGGCTTAAGGTAATCGATTTTGTCTTAATCTTCCTTTTTCGAGACTTTTGTTGATTTTTGAAGATATCATCTATTCTGTGTTGTAAATAAAAACTCTGAAAATTATTATAGTCAAAATATTAATTATAATTATATTTGAAGATCCATTTAATGTTATTTTTTAATGGGGATAATGTTATAATGATAGCAAAGTTGTATGAAATTTATCATAGAATAACATCCTTTATCGGTAATGATTATGTCAACACTTCTAATGTTGAATTATTTGGATATTTCACTCAATAAACCCATGGAATTTATTATAAAATATTTATTATATCTGAGTACATTTTTTGAATTTATTTTCATCATTTTATGTACTTAAGTTTCAAAGAAATGTTTTCATTGTAAACTAAAATTATTTCTCTCTTCGGTGAAAAAACCAATCAACCATCTATATACATGTTTTCTAAAAAAATTATTTGTTTGTTAATGTTAGCCAAATAATTTATTAAAGTATTTTTTAACCACTTTTGACATTTCTCTCAATATTCTTTAAATCTAATCTCTTTATCATTTACCAAACAATTCTTGTTTTGATTTTTTGTAATATGTGAATGAAATATTTATTTTAATACATACCTTAATGAAAGGTTTTTTCTCACATCATATACAACTTATTAATTTGATGATTTATTTTATTAGATTCAATGTTTTTTATCAAGGAAATGTAATCACATATTTTTTTTAAAAAAATAGCTACATTCAAAATGGAATAGTTATTTTCCCCAGGAAATGATTTATATTATTTCTAAAGCCTCTATAATATTATTCTTAGGTTATTTTCAAATTTATTTATTTCGAAAATGTTTATTATTTAAAACGTTTTTTTAAAATTGGAAAATATATTTCATCAAATAAATTCTCATTGTGATATTTCCAAGTCATTTTTCGACTAATGTGATGTAATTTTATGCAACTCATGAGTTACAAGAGAAATTATAAAATTATACAATCCTTATCCTTTACAAGGTTGGTTAATGTTCATGTTGACAAAATGGTTATGAAACTCATTTTTTTGAGTCATGATCTGGTGAGTTAAAGAAATGTTTATGACCCATTTTTTATTATGTAAGTTATCATATGTTGATTGTATGACTGTTTCATGATATTTTCACACACATAGATATGGGTTACATTAAGATATGGTAGTGAAATATATCTCCCATTAAGGCATTGGTAAATTAATTATATCTCATTAGAAAATAATTTTAAACCAATTGATTGGAATAACCCATTATGGGATATATATGACTCCTAATCTACTATAAGAAATTAAAATATGGTAAGATGAGAAGTAGTCTTAAAAATGGTCTCATTTAACATTAAATTAATGTTAGGTACACAAAATTATGAATGTTACCACAATACATTTTTCCCTTATAAAAAATGACATATATTAAGGTATCTGATTAGACCAAATCAGACAGTTACCATTTTCACCATTTATAGAAAAACCATTAGAAAGAGAATTTTAATCCCTATAAAAATTATTAAAAATTAAATCAAAGGAATAATAAAAGTCCAAACAATTAATCCATTGATTTTAGGGCTTCCAAATAAAATGAAATGATATTGTTCTGATAGCTTGAACAATTACCTCGGAGTCACACTCTAGCTATAGTTTTCCCAAACCAGTTTTCCAAAACTAATCTTTCACATTGATAACACCAATAAAATCATCCTACAAAGTAGAAGAAAAAATATAGGAGCAATAAAGACACATGAGGACATCTCCTTGAATATCCTGGAAAACATCTCTATAGCCCGAAAGACCCATATTTACCCTTGATGATCCACAAGTGTTGACTTTTATCTATCATGATAGTGGATACATTCATAAGACCTAAATTTTATTGAAAGAAGGAAATAAATTACTCATTACACCAACATTCCTAATAACATAGAGATCACAGATTAATGACAGACAATAAGAGTTGTGTGGAATAGTATCCAATATCATGGTAGCTAAAGACTACAACATCACTGCAAGAGAGCTATAAATAACACCGTCATTTTAATGAATTAGATTCTCTTCGGATTTATTTTTATAAATTAAATTGGAAAATTATGAGACCAGTCACTAAGATGACATGTTATTACAAGGCTCATTTTCCCCATACATGTTAAAGGGAAAATAGTGAGTGTATTAATAGAGCACGTGAACAAGATTCCTAAAAATGTAGAATAAATCATAAACTATTTTCAGATCCAAAATCTAAGGGAACCATTGCGTTCATAGTAGCAACATTACCATAGACATGGACTAACATCGACTAGTGTGTTTCAACAATGAAATATAGTTTTCCGATGCTAAAATAAATATAATAAATCATGTATATTTTATTTAACATTATGTGATGACACAAGAGTGGTTTCCATTTATAATAATACTTGTCAGATAAATTCTGGTTTATCATCATAACCCTATAATTCCTGTATGTAAATTAGACAGAAACCTCTCTGAAAAATGATGAAGAATGTTGGTAGATGGAGGATCGACGATTCTACAGAACTTCGTTCATCATAATCGACTCATCCAACAATGAGGTTGTATTTTTGTATCATTGGGATTTCTTCTACCCCTCTTATTTTTAATTATGAACATGGACAGACCAGAAATCTAGATGATCCATAATTCCACTGCTCATATAAGTTGGATAATTTTTGTGGGCTTAAAAAGGAGAGATAGATATTGTTGATTATCTTTTTTTGTTCATATTTATACCCTATAAACTGAACAGATCAATCCTGACACATAAAAGGAATAGATCCATTCTTTGGGATTTTTTGTTCATTATCTATTCCCACTAAATCTATTGTGTCCATCATTCATTCTTCTCCATTGAATCCCCAATTTCAAAGATCGACTATAGAACCCCCCATTCATGGCGCAACAATCCATCATCGAAGGATTTTATCATGTGATGACATTAATGATGTACGACATGAGTGTGGGGTAGTTCCGTAGAGGGGGAAGCTTTCTGCCACACACGGTGATGGCGCAAGGCATACCGGTGGTGGGGCACCAAGTAGTGAGGGCATGATGCAGCTTGTGGATCTAGTCCAAGGGGAGTGTGTATAACAACCCTTCTATTTATTATAAACTAGAACATGATTTATTACATAAAATTGACATTATATAACATAGAATATTGAGAGTTCTAGTTTATTTGGGGAATAAGATTATTACCTAACAATATAAAACAATTAATACAATCTCTTTATTGAGAACTTCCTTTACATGACCACTAAATTCCCTCATACATAGCATTGCATGGGATAACCTGAGGACATGCATAAGAAAAAGGTGATCTATGAAGCCAATTAAAGGAATAAACAAGGGGTAACATGAGGAATACAATACATGTTGAAAAAATAGGAATATCAATGGATCACAAGAGAAACATTAATATAAAGGCATGATAAAGAATAATAATCACGACATAGAAATGAGGCAAAAACACTTATCATGGAATTAGCATGAGCCAAGGCTCGTTGCCCATGGAGCATGAGTAAACCCTCATTACACATGAAACAATATTAAACCCGCATTTCACTTGAATTATCATGTATCAACACCAATTCCACATGACATATCATGATACCATACTTTACCCAATACATTGGAGTGCTATCAGGGACCACCCTTCTTAAACATTTCATTTCATGCAAAACTGTGCAAAATAGATCATACAACATGGAATCAATCAACATCAAATGTTATTCCATGATTTTGTAATGTTGAATAAATACAATTAAGTACCATTAAATATGTATATGTGCATAAAGGTGAATACCCTTGATTGAGACATGGGTATGGTATTCACTACCCAATGAACTTGGCATGGAAGAACATTGTGCAATTTCGGCAGCATAACGACATGACATAATTATTTATGAAAATGGATGATTAGAGATAAATGTGTTTTTCATCATATATACATGAAATGGACATTATGAGGGTAATATGGATACATTTCCCAAGAAACATAATGGAATTTAGATTCATAATACAAATGAATTACTTCAATGTAAAAGAGGAGAGAGAAATCCCTCACAGAATTTCGGCAACGTAACAGGTGTACATGGTAGGAATTAATGAGATAGAAAGGGGTATAACATTATTGAAACATAAAGTGGTTTGTATGGGAGTGGTGAAAAATAATACCCCAACATTCGTAATTGAAAAAATAGGGCATAACATCTTAATGAAAATTGGATAAAAATGAGAAAGGGAGAAATCCCTTACTTGGAACTGAGATTCCAAAGGCTTGGGAGAGACATGAGAGAGGCTTCTTCGAGCTTGGGGAACCTTTTTAGGATTCTAGAGAATGTAGGGAAGGTTTTGGTTGATCTCCAAAGGATTTTAGTGAAGAGGAAGTGGGATCTTGGGTGGGTTTATATAGGTAAGGATACAGAATTATTTATTATTTAGGTTTGGGACAACTCACATTAAACAATTCCACACCACAAAACATCCCATGGTTTTTTCCCATGGTTTTTTCAAAAGGGGAGTGGAAAAAATATTTTATATTTCCAATGCCCGAACATCATAAAATAATTGGGTCTCTTATGTGGATGTCAGTCACACTCTTAAGGAAAACAATTTAAAAATTCAAAATGTTTTTTATGTCTTGGAGGGTCCACTAAAGCTTCATAAAATTAATCAAAAAATCCCAAAATCAAATTACTTTAATGGGGAAACATAAATTGGCCGAAAAAAATGTTTTCATTATTTTATTACATCATTATTGGGTTATTATGATGTCATAAAAGAAATTATATATTTAAATGATTTTTAATTTATACCCAAAAATTCGGCTGTCTCAGAAAATTATGAAACATTCACCATTGGATAATTTCGACATCCTGACTCCAAAAATAATATTCATTTTATCTAATCATTTTATAAATATGTGAATTTTTACTTTAAAAATAAAAACTGACATTTATAAAAAATTCATGGGTTTCGACAAAAATATATTTCAAACCATAATTGGAATTACAATTTCATTAAAAAAATTATAAGATAATTTATATTTAATAAAAATTAATATGATAAAAATAATAATCATTTTTTATTAGAATATTATTTAATTAAAAAATCCATTAATTCATCAAAATAGATTTATTAGTTGATTGTTAACTAAAAATACTATTTTGGATTTAAAAACTATTTACAAAGTAATAATAATAAATTGAATGCACATTATTTATACAAAAATATCTATATAATTATAGTGCTAGGGCCTTTTACATAACCCCTTATAACACCTGCATAAGACCAAAGGGTATGGTGTCTGATTGTGACAGACTCTTCGGGTGGCTCAGATAACATCCCTCAAGTGGTAGTCTCTATTAACTTCCACTTCTCCCATAGTTGGTTCTGCTCTAGTTTAACGTGTTCAAGCTCATATTGGGCTTGGTCAAGAGAGAAGCCAAATAATGGTTCCTCCTTTCCATGCTCTGACAAATGGGCTTCATACGACGCAAGTCTATTGGATGAGTCTGTCGCTTCCTGTGTCTGAGTAAATTTGATTTGTTAAAGCCCTATATTTATACTAATCATGTGATCACAGATCAACTTCTATATTACCAACTGTCACAATTCATAACGGTATTTTAAAATCGAGAAACATAAAACCAATGAAGTTCACAATTTATATAACCATAATAGGACATTAAATTAGATCAAGGGTAATTTCCATTAATGAAGGTATGGGTCTTTACGATCTTCCCTCCTAAAGAAACTTCACCCTCAAAATATCCTTTTCCTTCTATAAAACAAATTAGGGTAACTCTACTTCATCTCTTCCTCTGATTCCCACGTCTCTTCTTCAAACATTCTCTTTCTCCACAACACCTTGATGAGAGGCATTGTCTTATTTCGTAGAACTTTTTCTCTATGATCTAATATCTTCACTGGTTTCACCTCATACGTATGACCATCCCCAAGATGTACTACCTATGAAGAGAGTAAATGTGAAGGGTATAGTATGTAATTCCTCAAGAGGGATACATGAAATAAATCATGTGCATTGTTCATGGTAAGTGGAAGTTCTAGTCGATAGGCCACAACGCCAACATGATCAAGAATCTAGAAGTGGCTGATGTACCTAGGACATAACATCTGTTTCCTTCCAATACTCATGACCTTATTCCATGGAGATATGCATACAAATACCATGTCTCCAACTTTAAACATAAGGACTCTTCAACTATTATCTGCATAACTCTTCTGTAGACTCTGGTATTACTTGATATGCTACTGAATAGGGTTCACCTTCTCTTCCATTTCTTCGACCATTTATGGTTATAGAATCTTAGTTTCACCATCATAATACCAACATCTTATTGTTCTGCACCTCTTCTCATTTAGGGCTTCATAAAGGCGTCATTCAAATTCTTGAGTGGAAAGTGTTATTTTAGGAGAATTAAACCAATGGAAGATTTTGGTCCCACCCTCAATTGAAGTCCATAGAACATGATCTGAACATATTCCCCAGTGTTTGAATAGTTCAATCAGATTGGCCATCTTTTTGATATTGACAGGTTGTACTAGAAGTTCAGTTCAGTATCCTGAGCATGATGAAGACTCATCCAAAACATATAGGTGAATAATGTATCTCGATCGGATACAATTGATAGTGGTACTCAATGTAGCCTTACCAATTCCCAAATGTATATCCATGTGAGTTGATCCAACGAAAAATCATCCTGAATTGCAATGAAGTGTGAAGACTTTGTAAGACAATCCAAAACAACCCAGATTGCAATGCTTCCATCGTATGTCTTCAGAATTCCAATGGAAAATACCATGGTCATTTTCTCCCATTTCCATGCTGGTATGGGCAATAATGGAATCATACCCTTAGACTTATGTCTCTCATCCTTCACTTGCTGACACACCAGGAACATTGATGTAAATTTAGTGATCTCCTTCTTCATATTATCACAACAATAATTCTCTTAGAGATCTCGATACATCTTTGTCTTTCCTAGGTGAATAGTGAAATTTGAACTATGTGCATCATCCAAAAGATCCGTCAATTTCTATAAACATTATGGAAGACATAGTCTTCTTACAAATCTCACATTTCCTTCTTCATTAACATTGAACACTAAGGATTTCCCACTTCTAGTAGCTTCCACTTTCTTTTGAATTCCCAAAACATCATTCTGAGCATCATTTAACATTTCTAAAAGAGACGGTTGAAAATCCTTGGTGAAAGGATTGACAATTTCCCCTTATTTCTAATACCAATATCCATCTTCATAAAATCTAGGAAGATTTGATCTTTTTCAATTCTCATAAATGATAGAATCACTAGGTCCTTTCTACTTAGAGCATCTGCCACCATGTTCACTTTCCCAGAGTGGTAATGGATTGAGCAGTCATAGTCTTTGATCAGATCGAACCATCTTCATTAGTGCATGTTCAACTCTTTATATGTGAATGTATAATTGAGGAATTTTTGGTCTGTATATATTTCAATCTTACCCCAAAGTGATAATGCTGTTAAATTGTTAAATCCAATATCACCGCAGCCAACTACAGACCATGTGTTGGATGATTATTCTCATAAAAATTCAATTTCCTTGATTCATAGGTAGTGAAATTGTCATTTTGCATCAACACAGAGTACAATCCCTTCTTCATAGAATCACTAAATACAACAAAGATTTCTCCACTTGTGGGTAATGTGAGCACAGGTGCAGTGATAAGGCTCATTTTTAAATACATCAATATTTTTTTTCATTCATCACTCCATGAAATCTTTACTCCCTTCCGAGTTAGCTTTATAAGAGGGTTGGACAAACATGAGAAATTTCTCACAAATCGTCGATATTATCTAGAAAACCCCAAGAATCTACGGATATCCGTTATCGATGTTGGCCTCGAGCATCCCTAAATTGAATCTTTTTTAGAGGGATTCATAGATATCACATTGCGTGTAATTATATGGCCCAAAAATGAGACCAATTTCAATGAGAACTCACACTTTCAATACTTTTCATAGAGATTCTATATCTACAAGGTCTCTAGTACAGTTCTTAGATGCTCCTCATTACCATCCTTGGTTATGGAGTATATCAAAATATCATCTATAAAGACTACCACAATGTTTTCAAGGTAATACTTAAAGACTCTATTAATCATGTCTATGAATATTGAAGGAGAATTAGCAAGTCCGAAAGGCATTACTATGAATTCATAGTGGCCGTATCTTGTAAAAAATGTAGTCTTGTGGATATCATCCTTCCTCACCCTTACTTGATAATATCCTCACCATAAATCTACCTTGGAGATGTATTGTGCTCTAGACATCTGATCGAAAAAGTTGTCGATTCGTGGGAGAGGATAATTTTTCTTTATCATGATTTTGTTAAGCTCACGATAATTGATGCAAAGGCGCATTGACCCATCTTTATTCTTGACGAAGAGGACTGGTGCACCCCATGGTGAAGCTCGTGGGCATATAAACCCATTATCCAGATTCTCCTATAGATGTTTCTTCAACGCCTCAAGCTCTAGAATAGCCATTCTATAGGGATTAATGGATATTTTCAACACCCTAGGTATAAGATCAATTGATAATTCGACATCTCTTCTAGGAGGAAGACTAGGAAATTCCTCGAGAAAGACTTCAGTGAATTCCCTCACAATAGGGATGTCTTCCTAGATGGTTTCCTCATTCAACTCAATCATTGGAGCCTGATATGCATGCTCATGGGGTAGTAATATCCACTCTTAAGATGATGGATCTAAAGAATATTCTTCTTCCTCCTTGAACTTGTATAGAATAGAGGGTCGATTCACCACATGGAGAATAATTTCCCTCTCACGGCAATTTATGTTGGCTCTAAATAATGAAACCCAATACATGCCAAGAATTGAATCGAATTCTAAAATATGTAATATGATAAAGTTCACAGGGAAGTTCAATCCACTGATTATGACAGGGGAGGAGCTTTATTCATGGGATGTAATGATTTCCCCATTTTCCGTACTCACTGACATCGTTACATCAATGATTTGTGGTGGTACTAGGATTGTTATACTAAACTTTCTGGATATAAAAGAATTCATAGAACCTCAATCAAAAAGTACATTATCTATTATTGAAGTAATAACAAGTGTACCTATCTCCACATTGTTTTCGGGGTTCACTTCGATAGTAGTGATGAAAAAAGATATCCCTTTCGGCCTTGGAGGTTGTTGGTTGCCTCCGAAACCCCTTGGATTAGGGCACTGATTTGCAATATGCCCTGGTTCTTTGAATTTGTAGCAATTAACAATGTGTTTAGGTTTTAACGGCGTGTTCCTCTCCTCTATTTCTACCTCGGTTTTTTCTTGTCGGTCGTTAAAAGCTTGGTGCCCTTCTCTTCCACACCTAAATCATTTCCTCGTCTACTTCTGAAAATTTCAGGGGTGCTTCTTTCCGCCCCATTCGAAAGTGGGGTGCTAGATCATTTATATCCATTGGATTTATCCATTGGACAGATAGCATTGAAGTTAGCCTAATGCTTCGTACCCCCATGATACCCCTGAGATTCTCTGATCTCCATTTCGTCCATGGGGGCACATCAGACAATTTCTTCATAGATTTCGAAGTCACGGATCACCAGCACTTTCCATAGGCTAGGTTTCAGCCCACCAAAGAAGCAGTCAACCTTGCATTCAGGGGTAACGACAAAGGCAGAGGCATTTCATGCAAGCCTTGTGTTGTTTTCCTTGAACGCTCCGATAGATTTGTCCTCTTTTTTCTTGAGGGAATGAATTTCTCTTTCCATCTTAAGCCGGAGGGTGTGCAAAAAATATTTATCCAAAAACATCTTCCAGAAATCCTTCCATTATAACTCCTCGATATCCACCTCATGCTTCGCATTTTTTAGTAATGTTCACCATTGATCAGCTTCACCCTACATACGATAAGTAGCCATGAGAACCTTCTCTTGTTCTGAACATTGAATGATGGAGAATATTTTTTCAATGGAGTTGATCTATTGTTCGAGGATTAATATAAGGCCCCATCCTTAAACCATACTTAATCTTGAGTTATTACAAGATTACACATTGAGGATATTTTCAGGTTTAGTGTTTTAGAGAATTAGATCATAACTATTACATCTCAAAAGATGACAAAGTAGAAACTTCTACTAAGTTTCCATAAAATAAAAACACTTAGAAAGAAACATGTCTAGTTCCATGTTTTAGATAGCATGAAATTCCCTTGATCCCATCCTTGACCCAATTCCAAATTATGTCCTATGAAAAAAACATTTCAAAAAAACATTGGGTGAGCATAAAAAGCTCAGTAAGGGATACACAATGAATGAAAACTGTTAGTTCTTAAAACAACAAGTAAACCACGTATACTTTATCAAAGTAATACCTTCACCTTTTTGAAGTAGTAAAAACTCCTCACTGAATAAAATATCATTACATACCCTTTTGTAATCAAAATATTATCATAAAACCCATATAAAGAACACATAACATATAAAGGTAACTTGGGACATAAACATTCTTAAGTGGAACAACCATACAATCGACTTCCACACATATCACTTAATGGAATAGACATACGGCCAACTTCCATACATACTTAATGGAATAGACATACGGCCGACTTCCATACCCAATTCATTGGAGGTTATAACGTAACCACCCATCCTGGTATTCATGGCACCACCCGAAATATGGTTTATCACGTAACCACCCGTAAAATGTCCAAGTACCATTATAAAATTATAACACATAAAACCAACATAGAGGAATGATAACATTTCCACATTTCAATCACAATATCTCATTTAAATATATTAACATAATAGGATCCTTTATCAAAACAATTTTCAATACCAAAATACATAAAAGATTATATGGTATTTATTTTATTTTAAAAACATTATGGCTTGTTGAGGAAGCCAAAGATCAAATAATACTCATGGCGGCGAAAACGGTCGTTGTCACCGCGTACGTTAAAAGAAACATTCCTTTTTGTCATTTAGTAAAACACTTTGTAGAAAAAGATTACTTTTGTATAAAAGTAAAAGTCAAAGGGGTTTATACACCGTATAAAAGAAAGTTGTGTATAAAACGAAATATGCCTCAATTAAAGGAGATTGAGACGAAGTCCCTTACAAAGACGGTATCCATGGTTTAAGGATAAATCAATTACATGATTATGTGTGACAAATGAATACACCAAATATAAGTGGATATTAAGTGTAAAACAATCAGACGTTATTCACACATATTCATAGAATGACATGTTCATGGAGTATAAGTTTATCCCAAAGAATCAAATTTGGGTTCAGAAGTTCCCTTGCAAAACTTTGACAGCCTAATGGCGTCACTACAAAATTTCAGAAAATGAGGTGATGAGAGAAAAAAAGTGTATCTCATCACATGGAAATAAAATTTAAATCAATAAGGATATAGAAGAACATATCCCAAAATAATATTATGTGAATTAAAAGACATAACAAGATAAGTCTTTTAAAAAGAGGAGGGTGAAAGGTTCCCTTACCGACATGGGTATCTTTCGAAACATACACCCCGTGAAAGAAGGACAATAAAAAATTGATGTAAATACTCATAAATAAATGTATATTACACAATGAGTAAAATAATGGGCAGTACATACACCACTCAAATGAAATTGTGGCCAATTTATCATAAATCCCATGGGAATAAAAGTGAGATGAAAAATCCCTTACAAAAACTCGGCAGCCTAACGGCGCCACATAAAACTTACAAAAATGGATGGATGAGATCAAATAGGGTATCTCATCAAATTAACATAAAGTTTGTAGAAATAGGAATATAAAAGAACATCCCCAAACATAACAAAGAGGAGCTTAAAAGATGTGACATAAAGGAGAGTACTTAAAAAGAAAGAGAGAGGTTAGATCTCTTACGAAAATTCGGCAGCCTAACGGCGCCACTCAAAACTTACAAAATGGATTGATGAGAGAGAATAGGGTCTCTCATCCTATGAACATAAAAATTATAGTAAGATTAATATAGAATAACATCCCAATAACAAGAAATATTATCTTTAAAAGGAATGACATAAAAGAGCTTACTTAAAAAGAAAGGGAGGAGTTGGATCCCTTACATCGAGTCCGACTTGAATCGATCGTTCTTTAACGTCCTGAATAATAAAGTTGAGTTAATTTATACTTGCTTAAGAACCTTTTTTAAGTTCATTATTCCGTTTATATCAATTATTGACATGTTATAAACATTATGTAATCATTTAAGTTAATAATGTTTGTTTTTTCGATATTTGGTTCTTAAGTCAAAAGTGGACTTCTTACAATTACATGTTGTTCGTGTGGTCAAAGGTTCTTTATATCCAGAATGAAATTCCTGATTTGGATATCATATATATCATATATATCTAGCATATAAATGTTTTTATAATATTACATAATCATTTAGAGGTAAGAAATGAAATGCACCGTTCATGGAGACAGTAAGTCGTACGTACGCATGAACACTACTTTCATTTCTATGTCATATTAATGGAATTAAAACTAAATGAGAGATGTACATATTTTTAATTCCAGAATTATATTCATCCTTTAGACGTATCATACATCATATATATCCATTATATGTACTTATAATAGTACATTACATTTGAGGATAAGAAATGAAATACACCGTTCATGGAGACGGTAAGTCGTACGTACGCATGAACACTACTTTCATTTCTATCTCATACTTTAATGGAAAGAAAAAAATAATGATATAAAGGAATATTATAATTCCAGTATAACATCATATATAATAACTTTAAATCCATCCTTTATACATCCCACATATGGCATTAACGAATCAAATCACTTTGAGGGGGCGGTAGTCCGCACTTCCTAAAATGAAGATATCGCGTATATCCATAATGGAAGCCATAAAGTTATGCCAAAAATGAAAAATAAATAAGCTTAAGTAAAACATATAAATATTATATATCATATATAAACATAGTTACATCTTAATGGCCACCTTTGAAGGTGTTATAAGAGTGTTGAACAAGAATCGTTTCGTGAGGCAGAAACTCGCCATCCACAGAAACAGTATGTTCTTTAACCATTAGATGAAGGTTTGTGTAAGTGTAGCTCGAATACATATTATAAAAACATCCTAGTATATTTAATATACAGTAGTTTTTAAAAAATAAATGAATAAAAATAGTTTAGGGGTTGGAGTAGCAAAATAAAACAAAATAGCACAAGAGAAGACACTACCTTTAAATCGGGTAACTCTTTTTTATTTGATCTCAAAGGAATCCTTGGGAGGACTTCTACCCAATGTGAGGCTCCTAGGAGTAATAGAGGGTTGTGTAGAGGAAAAATGGTCAGGTTTTGGCCGAGACAAAGGCTTGAGATGTGTGGGTAAGGAGGTAGAGGTGGGGGCCTTTTATTAGAGGAGAGGAGTGGCACTCTTGGAATGTAAAGAATTGTTACTTTATTTTAGAATGAGTTTCGGATTTTAATGGTCCCACATTTATTTTTCTTGAGGATAAGGTGATAAGGGTTCTAAATCCACCCATCCAATAGGTTTTGGACATTTTTAGGTCTTAGATTTTACATTATCTTTCCATTTTATTTAAATCGTTAAATAATGAGGTAATCGCTGCATCATCATTGTGTCATAAATATTTTAATTTAGTTAATGTCTAAAAATTATAAAACAAATAATATGATGTACGGATTCCTTTTATCTTTCCAATTAATATTTATAGTCAAAAATCTGACTTGTATAAAACAATATTTTAACCTTAAACTACGCTAATTACCTCTAATCACGATTAAAAACATAAAATTTACTTTTCACCAAAAAATTATTTTAATCCTATTGTACCACATTTTACATCTTAATGAAAACCATGTATGTCGGATTTTTGAAATTCAAAACATAGTGGTGGCAAAGTTTCATTTAAACGAAAAATCAGTTTCTTTAACTACCACTTAGTGGTTTCACTATTCAACAAAAATTCAAGTTTTTCAGAAAAATACAAAAAATTAACCCTAGGCTATATTTGATATTCCGAATTCAAAAATGATGTCTATTTTAAAAAATTAAAAACATATATGTTACATTATTTAATTTAATAATTAATTCCCACTATCAGAGCAAAAAGCTTGTTTTTATTAAACAATATGTATCAAAAGATTGACACACGTTTAAGTCCAATTTCAAGATTAAATTAATTTCAACGACCACTATTGGATTAAATGGTAAAAATATATTCTAATTTCAATTTGAAACCAATTAAAAAGATAATATAATCATATAAATAAATTAGATTAAAAAGTGGTTTTGAATTAAAATATAATATTTTTCACTATTCATTAAAAAAATGAACTTTATCGGAAAGATACCAAAAATTTACACAATGTAAATTTTGATGTCCTGATTCCAAAAAAGAATTTTATTTTGTCAAATATAACACATAAATTTGTCAAAAAGTGGATTTAAAAGTGGTTCGCAATCAAAAGGTGGTTAATCGACCTTTTAAAGAATATTAGAATGTTTACACTTAAAGTTAGATTCATTCGCATTTTTTATCCTCTAACATTTATTGTAAAGAGTAAAAATATTTGACAAACATATATAATCATTTTGTAGTTATTTCTATTCATTCTCTCCATTACAACGGCTAGGCGTTAACTACCATTTAAAATAATATTATTTTATTATTAGAGTGCAACGTAAGATTTCAAAGGAACTCGTTGTTGCGTATTGGGTAAGCCATCGAGCATAGCATTCCATTTAAATTAATATTAAAATTTTATTCACAAATAGGGATAAATTTGAAAATTTCATATTCTCTATTTACCTGGGGTGTTACATCCTTCCCCCCTTTTGGGAATTGCATCCTCGCAATTTTAAAATTGGTCTTGGAAACTTCATTGAAAATCCCACATCGGAATAAGAGTCAGTAAAACAATCACTTTAAAATAAAGAAAGAGAAGTACAAAGGTCACCCGTGTTAACCCATACTAGGATTCCATGTATGAAAATATGGACATGGAGGAAAAAACAAAGGGTCATGTTCTGATGGAGAGTGATAGTAAAAATGTCTAGAAGAAAGTTAACCATAAGAAAATCACAAACTTATGATGGGTTAAACGGTATTCGATTCCCCAGTAGTAAAAGTTAACAGACAACATTTTTTGGATTTAAGTTACTCTTCATTTAGGAATTTATTTTTTTGATCTTAACTAAATCATAATGAAACATACTTACTTGTCACGTAGACATTCAACTTTTACTAGATTCCTTAATCAAACTCATATTTTCTCCAAAAGTTGAGTTTTTAGGAAGACTTTGTCACATTAAGAGTACTATAATCAACTTCCCGAGTATCACCTAATCCACAAAATAGAACTATATATTTTCCATGTCTTTAGACAAAATCCAAAACCAAAACTAAAAAGGTTTGTACAAGATCAGATAATCCAGAAAAGGATAACCCTTTATGAAAAGAAAATATATACTTAATCTCCAAAATTTGTCCAACAAAACCCAAAGTTCAACAAGGACCATTCGATAAACAATTTTCCATAAAATTATTCAAAGTAAACCAAACTATGATTGGAAACCAAATATTTGAAAGATTTAATGACATAGTCTTCCAAGGTACAAATTAACTTTTATCTACAAATAACATCAGTTGCTCTTAAATTCTCATATTGAAAAGTAATTAACCTAATTACATATCCTCGATGATAGGTTAATCATTTCCATAGATAACCCAAAATAAACATACTCTTGATTCCTAAAATCATCTAAATAAAAAGAATCCTTCAAACTAACCAGGGACTTCACGTAGTCCAGTGGTAGGTGATAAATACCAGTTGCACTTTGGTTGTGGGTTCGATTCTTGCAGCTTTGTCAATGCGACGGGTTGTCACACGGTCTACGTGTTGTCCTTTTTCCAATCCTATATAATTATTAAAACATTCCACAAAACAAAATAAAATCTTCAAAAATAATCATAACATACTTTAGCTTCAATTTTATCTCATGCCTTTCATTTTCCATCATAACATATAATATCCCATAATTACCTCAAATGTATGGATCATATAAACTCTAATGGTTACCTTTATAAGTATTACCTGAACTTCCACATCGATTGTTCATCTCGTACATGATGCATTACAGAACATACCATGGTTCAAGTGGTTGATCATGATTCCTTGATAGTTGCTTTAGAACAACCACACGTTTCCTTATTAAATCCCCCATTTTATCCAGTCTCTTGATCAGAGAACCACCATAGTTTCCTTCAAAACTATTGTCACTTTGGTGCCTGCTATATCCATCCATTCACTAAAAATAGAAATGTCAGTGTGAGTATATCAACAAAACCATCATCTACTAATGAGGAAGATAAACACTAAGATATACTTACTCATTCACTTTATCTAAAACTAGGAATCTTTCTAAAATCCTAACCATTATGGTAATGTCACTTATGCTTAGATAATACCCTAACCTATAATGTTATCTAAACCGACCTCTAATACCAACTATAATGCCCCACCCTTAAACCTTACTTAATCTCGAGTAATTACAAGATTACACATTGAGGATATTTTCAGGTTTAGTGTTTTAGAGAATTATATCATAACTATTACATCTCAAAAGATTACAAAGTAGAAACTTCTACTAATTTTCCATAAAATAAAAACTCTTAAAAAGAAACATGTCTAGTTCCATGTTTTAGATAGAATGAAATTCTTTTGATCCCATCCTTGACCGAATTCCACATTATGTCCTGTGAAAAAAACATTTCAAAAATACTTTGGGTGAGCATAAAAAGCCCAGTAAGGGATACACAAAGAATGAAAACTGTTAGTTCTTTAAACAACAAGTAAACCACGTATACTTTATCAAAGTAATACCTTCACCTTTATGATGTAGTAAAAACTCTTCACTGAATAACATATCATTACTTACCCTTTTGTAATCAAAAGATTATCATAAAACCCATATAAAGAACACATAACATATAAAGGTAACTAGGGACATAAACATTCTTAAGTGGAATAACCATACGGTCGACTTCCACACATATCACTTAATGGAACAGCCATACGGCCAACCTCCATACATACTTAATGGAATAGCCATACGGCGGACTTCCATACCAAATGCATTTGAGGTTATAACATAACCACCCATCCTGGTATTCACGGCACCACCCATCATATGGTTTATCACATAACCACCCATAAAATGTCCAAGTACCTTTATAAAATTATAACACATAAAACCAACATGAAGGAATGATAAAATTTCCACATTTCAATCACAATATATAATTTAAATATATTGACATAATAGAATCTTTTATCAAAACCATTTTAAATACCAAAATACATAAAAGAGTATATGTTATTTATTTTATTTTAAAAACATTATGGCTTTTTGAGGAAGCCAAAGATCAAATAATACTCACGGTGGCGGAAAAGTTCATTGTCACCGCGTACGTTAAAAGAAACATTCCTTTTTTTCGTTTAGTAAAACGCTTTATAGAAAAACATTCCTTTTGTATAAAAGTAAAAGTCAAAGGGGTTTATACACCGTATAAAAGAAAGTTGTGTATAAAATGAAATATGCCTCAATGAAAGGAGATTGAGACGAAGTCCCTTACAAAGACGGTATCCTTGGTTTAAGGATAAAAAATTACATGATTTTGTGTGACAAACGAATACACCAAATAAAAGTGGATATTAAGTGTAAAACAATCAGAGGTTATTCACACATATTTATAGAACGACATATTCAAGGAATATAATTTTATCCCAAAGAATCAAATTTGGGTTTAGATGTTCCCTTGCTAAAATTTGACAGCCTAATGGCGTCACTACAAAATTTCAGAAAATGAGTTGATGGGAGATAAAAAGGGTATCTCATCACATGGAAATAAAATTTAAATCAATAAGTATATAGAAGAAAATATCCCAACATAATAGTATGTGAATTAAAATACATATCAAATGAAGTCTTTTAAAAAGAGGAGGTTGAAAGGTTCCCTTACTGACATGGGTATCTTTCGAAACATACACCCCGTGAAAGAAGGACAATACAACATTGATGTAAATACTAATAAATGAAAGTATATTACACGATGAGTAAAATAATGGGAAGTACATACACCACTCAAAGGAAATTGTGGAAAATTTAGCATAAATCCCACGTGAATAAAAGTGAGATGAAAAATCCCTTATGAAAACTCGACAGCCTAACGGCGCCACATAAAACTTACAAAAATGGATTGATGAGATCAAATAGGGTATCTAAACATATTAACATAATGTTTATAGAAAGAGGAATATAAAATAACATCCCCCAACATAACAATTAGGAGATTAAAAGAAGTGACATAAGGGTAGTAATTAAAAAGAAAGAGAGAGGTTAGATCTCTTTCGAAAATTCAGCAGCCTAACGGCGCCACTCAAAACTTCCAAAATGGATTGATGAGAGAGAATAGTGTATCTCATCATATGAACATAAATATTACAGTATGATTAATATAAAATAACATCCCAATAACAAGAAATATGATCATTAAAATGAATGACATAAAGGAGCGTACTTAAAAAGAAAGAGAGGAGTAGGATCCCTTACCTCGGGTCTGACTTGACTCGATCGTTCTTTAAAGTCCTGAATAATAAACTTGAGTTAATTTATACTTTCATAAGAACATTTTTCAAGTTCATTATTCCTTTTATATCAATTTTTGACATGTTATAAACATTATGTAATCATTTACGTTAATAATGTTTTTTTTTCGGTATTTGGTTCTTAAGTCAAAAGTGGACTTCTTACAATTACATGTTGTTCGTGTGGTCAAAAGTTCTTCATATCCAGAATTACATTCCTGATTTGGATATCATATATATCATATATATCCAGCATATACATGTATTTATAATATTACATAATCATTTAGAGGTAGGAAATGAAATGCACCATTCATGGAGACGGTAAGACGTACGTACGCATGAACGCTACTTTCATTTCTATGTCATATTAATGGAATTAAAACTAAATGAAAGATGTGCATATTTTTAATTCCAGAATTATATTCATCCTTTAGATGTATCATACATCATATATATCCATTATATGTATTATAATAGTACATTACATTTGAGGATAAGAAATGAAATGCACTGTTCATGGAGACGGTAAGCCGTACGTACGCATGAACGCAACATTCATTTCTATCTCATACATTTATGGAAAGAAAACAATAATTATATAATGGAATATTATAATTCCAGTATAAAATCATATATAATAACTTTAAATCAATCCATTATAAATCCCACATATGACATTAACGAATCAAATCACTTTGAGGGGGTGGTAGTCCGCACTTCCTAAAATGAAGATATCGCGTATACACATAATGGAAGCCATAAAGGTATTCCACAAATGAAAAATACATAAGCTTATGTAAAACATATAAATATTATATATAATATATAAACATAGTGAAATCTTAATGGCCACCACTGAAGGTGTTATATAATTGTTGAACAATCATCATTTCGTGAGGCAGAAATTCGCCATCCACAGAAACAGTATGTTCTTTAACCATTAGATGAAGGTGTGTGTAAGTGTAGCTCGAATAATTATTATGAATACATCCTAGTATATTTAATATACTGTATTTGTTACAAAATAAATGAATAAAAATATTTTAGTGGGTTGGAGAAGAAAAATAAAACAAAAGAGCACAAGAGAAGACACTACCTTTAAATCGGGTAACTCTTTTTGATTTGAGCTCAAAGGCTTCCTTGGGAAGACTTATGCCCAATGTGAGTCTTCTAAAAGTAAAAGAGGGTTGTGGAGAGGCTAAATGGGCAGGGTTTGGCCGAGCCAATGGCTTGAGAGGTGTGGGTAAGTAGGTAGAGGTGGGGGCCTTTTATAAGAGGAGAGGAGGGGCACTCTTGGAAAGTAAGGAAATGTTACTTTATTTTAGAATGAGTTTCGTATTTTAATGGTCCCTCATTGATCTGCCTCGAGGATAAGGTGATAAGGGTTCGAAATCCACCCATCCAATAGGTTTTGGACATGTTTAGGTCTCAGATTTCACATTATCATTCCATTTTATTTAAATCGTTAAATAATGAGGTAATCGCTGCATCATCATGGTGTCATAAATAATTTAATTTATTTAATGTCTAAAAATTATAAAACAAATACTATGATGTATGGAATACTTTTATATTTCCAATGAATATTTATAGTAAAAAATATGACTTGTATAACACCATTTAAAAGTTTTTTTAGGGAAACATCTCATGTTTGTGACATTTTTATTTTAACTTTAAATAAAAAGTTATTTATGTCATTTTCCAACAAAATTGGCTCCATGGGGTCCCCAAGTTGACCCATGGATTTTCTTGGTCAGACAAGACACATCCAATGAGGTTAGGACATGTGGCTAGGTCATTTCATATTATTAAAACAATATTTTAACCTTAAACTACGCTAATTACCTCTAATCACGATTAAAAACATAAAAGTTACTATTCACCAAAAAATTATTTTAATCCCATTGAACCACATTTTAATTCATAATGAAAACCATGTATGCCGGATTTTTGAAATTCAAAACACAGAGGTGGCAAAGTTTCATTTAAATGAAAAATCAGTTTCATTAACAACCACTTAGTGGTTTCACTATTCAACCAAAATTCAAGTTTTTCAGAAAAAACAAGAAATTCACCTTTGGCTATATTTGATATTCCGAATTCAAAAATGATGTCTACTTTAAAAAATTCAAAACATATATGTTACATTAATTAATTTAATAATTAATTCCCGTTGTCAGAGCAAAAAGCGTGTTTTTATGAAACAATAAGTATCAAAATATTGACACTAGTTTAAGTCCAATTTCAAGATGAAATTAATTCCAAAGACCACTATTGGATTAAATGGTATAAAAATATTCTAATTTCACTTTGAAACCAATTCAAAAGATAATATAATCATATAAATAAATTAGATTAAACAGAGGTTTTGAATTAAAATACAACATTGTTCACTATTCATTAAAAAAATGAACTTTATCGGAAAGATACCAAAAATTTACACAAAGTAAATTTTGATGTCCCGATTCCAAAGAAGAATTTTATTTTGTCAAATATTACTCAAAAAATTGTCAAAAAGTGGATTTAAAAGTGGTTCTCCATCAAAATGCGGTTAATCGACCTTTTAATGAATATTAGAATGTTTATGCTTAAGGTTGGATTCATTCGCATTTTTAATCCTCTAACATTTATTGTAAAGAGTAAAAATATTTGAAAAACATATATAATCATTTTGTAGTTATTTCTGTTCATTCTCGCCATTACAACGGCTAGGTGTTAATTACCATTTAAAATAATATTATTTTATTATTATAGTGAAATGTAAGATTTCAAAGGAGCTCGTTGTTGCGTATTGGGTAAGCCATCGAGCATAGCATTCCATTTAAATTAATATTAACATTTTATTCACAAATAGGGATAAATGTGAAAATGTCATATTCTCTATTTACCTGGGGTGTTACATCCTTCCCCCCTTTTGGGAATTGATTCCTCACAATTTTAAAATTGGGCTTGAAAACTTCATTGAAAATCCCACATCCGAACAAGAGTCAGTAAAACAATCACTTTAAAATAAAGAAAGAGAAGTACAAAGGTCACCCGAGTTAACCCATACTAGGATTCCATGTATGAAAATATGTACATGGAGGAAAAAAAGGGTCATGTTCTGATGGAGAGTGATAGTAAACATGTCTAGAAGAAAGTTCACCATAAGAAAATCACAAACTTATGATGGGTTAAACGGTATTCGGTTCCCCAGTAGTAAAAGTTAATAGACAACATTTTTTCGTTTTAAGTTTCTATTCATTGAGGAATATATTTTTTTAATCATAACTAAATCCTAATGAAACATACTTACTTGTCACGTAGACATTCAACTTTTACTATATTCCCTAATCAAAATCATATTTTCTCCAAAAGATGAGTTTTTAGGAAGACTTGTTCGCAATAAGAGTACTATAATCAACATTCTGAGAATCACCTAATCCAAAAAAGAGAACTATATATTTTCCATGTCTTTGGACAAAATCCAAAACCAGAACTAAAACGGTTAGTACAAGATCAGATAATCCAGAAAAGGATAACCCTTTATAAAAAGAAAATATATTCTTAATCTCCAAAATTTGTCCAACAAAACCCAAAGTTCAACGAGGACCATTCGATAAACAATTGTCCATAAAATTCTTAAAAGTAAACCAAACTAAGATTGAAACCCAAATATTTGAAGTATTTAATGACATAGTCTTCCAAGGTACAAATTAACTTTTATCTACAAATAACATCAGTTGCTCTTAAATTCTCATATTGAAAAGTAATTAACCAAATAAAATATCCTCGATGATAGGTTAATCATTTCCATAGATTACCCAAAATAAACTTACTCTTGATTCCTAAAATCATCTAAATAAAAAGAATCAGTAAAACTAACCAGGGACTTCATGTAGTCTAGTGCTAGGCGATATATACCATATGCACTTTGGTTGTGGGTTCGATTCCCACAGCTTTGTCCGATGTGACGGGTTGTCACATGGTCTATGTTTTTTCCTTTTTCCAATCCTATATAATTATTAAAACATTCCCCAAAATGAGATAAAATCTTCAAAAATAATCATAACATATTTTAACCTCAAGTTTATCTCATGCCTTTCATTTTCCATCATAACATATAATAACCCATAATTACCTCAAAAGTAAGGATCATATAAACCCTAATGGTTACCTTTATAATTATTACCTGAACTTCCACGTCGATTGGTCATCTCCTACATGATGCATTACAGAACATACCAAGGTTCAAGTGTTTGATCATGACTCCTTGATAGTTGGTTTAGAACAACCATGAGTTTCCTTATTAAATCCCCCATTTCATCCAGTCTCTTGATCAGAGAACCAACACAGTTTCCTTCAAACCTATTGTCACTTTGGTGCCTGCTATATCCATCCATTCACTAAAAATAGAAATGTCAGTGTGAGTATATCAACAAAACCATCATCTACTAATCAGGAAGATAAACACTAAGATATAATTACTCATTCGCTTTATCTAAAACAAGGACTCTTTCTGAAATCCTAACCATTATGGTAATGTCACTTATGCTTAGAGAATACCCTAACCTCTAAAGTTATCTAAACCAACCTCTGATACCAACTATAAGTCCCCAGCCTTAATCCTTACTTAATCTTGAGTTATTACAAGATTACACATTGAGGATCTTCTCAGGTTTAGAGTTTTAGATAATTAGATCATAACTATTACATATCACAAGATTACAAAGTAGAAACTTCTACTAAGTTTCCATAAAATAAAAACTCTTAAAAAGACACATGCCTAGTTCCATGTTTTAGATAGCATGAAATTCCCTTGATCTCATCCTTGACCCAATTACACATTAAGTCCTATGAAAAAAACATTTCAAAAAAACTTGGGGTGAGAATAAAAATCTCAAAAAGGGATACACAATGAATGAAAACTGTTAGTTCTTAAAACAACAAGTAAACCATGTATACTTTATCAAAGTAATACCTTCACCTTTATGAAGTAGTAAAAACTCTTCACTGAATAAAATATCATTACTTACCCATTTGTCATCATAAAATTCTCATTAAACCCATATAAAGAACACATAACATATAAAGGTAACTTGGGACATAAACATTCTTAAGTGGAATAACCATACAGTCGACTTCCACACATATCACTTAATGGAACAGCCATACGGCCAACTTCCTTACATACTTAATGGAATAGCCATACGGCCAAATTCCATACCCAATGCATTGGAGTTTATAACATAACCACCCGTCCTGGTATTCACGGCACCACCCGTCATATGGTTTATCACGTAACCACCCGTAAAATGTCCAAGTACCATTATAAAATTTTAACACATAAAACCAACATAAAGGAATGATAACATTTGCACATTTCAATCACAATATATCATTTAAATATATTGACATAATGGAATCCTTTATCAAAACCATTTTCAATACCAAAATACATAAAATAATATATGGTATTTATTTTATTTTAAAAACATTACGACTTGTTGAGGAAGCCAAAGATCAAATAATACACGCGGTGGCGTAAACTGTCGTTGTCACCGCGTACATTAAAAGAAACATTCTTTTTTTCATTTAGTAAAATGCTTTGTAGAAAAATATTCCTTTTGTATAAAAGTAATAGTCAAATGGGTTTATACACCATATAAAAGAAAGTTGTGTATAAAACTAAATATTCCTCAATGAAAGGAGATTGAGACGAAGTCCCTTACAAAGACGGTATCCTTGGTTTAAGGATAAATTAATTACATAATTATGTGTGACAAAAGAATACACAAAATATAAGTGGATATTAAGTTCAAAACAATTAGAGGTTATTCACATATATTCATAGAAGGACATATTCATGGAGTATAAGTTTATCCCAAAGAATCAATTTTGGGTTAAGAATTTCCCTTGCAAAAATTTGACAGCCTAGTGGCGTCACTAAAAAATTTCAGAAAATGAGTTGATGAGAGATAAAAATGGTATCTCATCACATGGAAATAAAATTTAAATCAATAAGGATATAGAAGAACATATCCCAACATAATAGTAAGTGAATTAAAAGACATACCAAAAGAAGTCTTTTAAAAAGAGGAGGGTGAAAGGTTCCCTTACCGACATGGGTATCTTTCGAAACATACACCCCGTGAAAGAATGACAATACAACATTGATATAAATACTCATAAATTAAATTATATTACAAAATGATTAAAATAATAGGTATTACATACACCACTCAAAGGAAATTGTGGAAAATTTAGCATAAATCCCACGGGAATAAAAGTGAGATGAAAATTCCCTTACGAAAACTCGGCAGCCTAACGGCGCCACCTAAAACGTACAAAAATGGATTGATGAGATCAAATAGGGTATCTCATCATATTAACATAAAGTTTATAGAAATATTAATATAAAATAACATCCCCCAACCTAACAAATAGGAGCTTAAAATAAGTGACATAAAGGAGAGTACTTAAAAAGAAATAGAGAGGTTAGATCTCTTACGAAAATTCGGTAGCCTAACAGCGCCACTCAAAACTTCAAAAATGGATTGATGAGAGAGAATAGGGTCTCTCATCATATGAACATAAAAATTACAGTATTAGTAATATAAAATAACATCCCAATAACAAGAAATATGATCTTTAAAAGGAATGACATAAATGAGCGTACTTAAAAAGAAAGAGAGGAGTAGGATCCCTTACCTCGGGTCCGACTTGACTCAATCGTTCTTTAACGTCCTGAATAATAAACTTGAGTTAATTTATAATTTCTTAAGAACATTTTTCAAGTTCATTATTCCTTTTATATCAATTATTGACATGTTATAAACATTATGTAATCATTTATGTTAATAATTTTTGTTTTGTCGATATTTGGTTATTAAGTCAAAAGTTGACTTCTTACAATTACATGTTGTTCATGTGGTCAAAGGTTCTTTATATCCAGAATGACATTCCCAATTTGGATATCATATATATCAAATATATCCAGCATATACAGGTATTTATAATATAACATAATCATTTAGAGGTAAGAAATGAAATGCACCGTTCATGGGGACGGTAAGCCGTACGTACCCATGAACGCTACTTTCATTTCTATGACATATTAATAGAATTAAAACTAAATGATAGATGTGAATATTTTTAATTTAAGAATTATATTAATCCTTTAGATGTACTATACATCATATAAATCCATTATATGTACTTATAATAGTACATTACATTTGAGGATAATAAATAAAATGCACCGTTCATGGAGACGGTAAGCCGTACGTATGCATGAACGCTACTTTCATTTGTATCTCATACATTAATGGAAAGAAAAAAATAATGATATAAAGGAATATTATAATTACATTATAACATCATATATAATAACTTTAAATCCATCCTTTATACATCCCACATATGGCATTAACGAATCAAATCACTTTGAGGGGGCGGTAGTCCGCACTTCCTAAAATGAAGATACCGCGTATACCAATAATGGAAGCCATAATGGTATGCCAAAAATGAAAAATACAGAAGCTTACGTAAAACATATAAATATTATATATCATATATAAACATAGTGACATCTTAATGGCCACCTTTGAAGGTGTTATAAGAGTGTTGAACAATCATCGTTTCGTGAGGCAGAAATTCGCCATCCACAGAAACAGTATGTTCTTTAACCATTAGATGAAGGTGTGTGTAAGTGTAGCTCGAATACGTATTATACCAACATAATAGTATATTGAAGATACTGTATTTGTTACAAAATAAATGAATAAAAAGAGTATAGGGGGTTGGAGAAGCAAAATAAAACAAAAGAGCATAAGAGAAGACACTACCTTTAAATCGGGTAACTCTTTTTGATTTGAGCTCAAAGGCTTCCTTGGGAAGACTTCTGCCCAATGTGAGGCTTATAGGAGTAAGAGAGGGTTGTGGAGAGGAGAAATGGTCAGGGTTTGTCCGAGCTGAAGGCTTGGGAGGTGTGGGTAAGGAGGTAGAGGTTGGGGCCTTTTATAAGAGGAGAGGAGGGGCACTCTTGGAAAGTAAGGAAATGTTACTTTATTTTAGAATGAGTTTCGGATTTTAATGGTCCCACATTGATGTGTCTCGAGGATAAGGTGATAAGGGTTAGAAATAAATCCATCCAATAGGTTTTGGAAATTTTTAGGTCTTAGATTTTACATTATCTTTCCATTTTATTTAAATCGTTAAATAATGAGGTAATCGATGCATCATCATGGTGTCATAAATAATTTAATTTAGTTAATGTCTAAAAATTATAAAAAAAATACTATGATGTACGTAATCATTTTATAATTCCAACGAATATTTATACTCAAAAATATGACTTGTATAACACCAATTAAATTTTTTTTAGTGAAACATCTCATGCTTGTGACATTTTTATTTTAACTTTAAATAAAAAGTTATTTATGTCATTTTCCATCCAAAGTGGCACCATGGGGTCCCCAAGTTGACCCATGGATTGTCTTGGTAGGAAATGACACATCCAATGAGGGTAGGACATGTTTCTAGGTCATTTAATATTATTAAAACATTATTTTATCCTTAAACTATGCTAATTCCCTCTAATCACGATTAAAAACATAAAATTTACTATTCACCAAAAAAATTATTTTAATCCCATTGAACCAAATTTTACTTCTTAATGAAAACCATGTATGTCGGATTTTTGAAATTCAAAACATAGAGGTGGAAATGTTTCATTTAAACGAAAAATCAGTTTCTTTAACTACCACTTGGTGGTTTCACTATTCAACAATAATTCATGTTTTTCAGAAAAATACCAAAAATTCACCCTAGGCTATATTTGATATGCCGAATTAAAAAATGATGTCTATTTTAAAAAATTCAAAACATATATATGTTACATTAATTAATTTAATAATTAATTCCCGCTGTCAGAGCAAATAGCGTGTATTTATGAAACAATAAGTATCAAAAGATTGACACTAGTGTAAGTCCAATTTCAAGATGAAATTAATTCCAAAAACCACTATTGGATTAAATGGTAAAAATATATTCTAATTTCACTTTGAAAACAATTCAAAATATAATATAATCATATAAATAAGTTAGATTAAAAGGAGGTTTTGAATTAAAATACAACATTTTTCACTTTTCATTAAAAAAATGAACTTTATCAGAAAGATACCAAAAATTTACACAAAGTAAATTTTGATGTCCTGATTCCAAAGAAGAATCTTATTTTGTCAAATATAACACATAAAATTGTAAAAAAGTGTATTTTAAAGAGGATCGCCATCAAAAGGCGGTTAATCGACCTTTTAAAGAATATTAGAATGTTTACGCTTAAAGTTCGATTCATTCACATTTTTAATCCTCTAACATTTATTGTAAAGAGTAAAAATATTTGACAAACATATATAATCATTTTTTAGTTGTTTCTGTTCATTATCTCCATTACAACGGCTTGGCATTAACTACCATTTAAAATAATATTATTTTATTATAAGATCGCAACCTAATATTTCAAAGGAACTCGTTGTTGCATATTGGGTAAGCCATCGAGCATAGAATTCCATTTAAATTAATATTAACATTTTATTCACAAATAGGGATAAATGAGAAAATTTCATATTCTCTATTTACCTGGGGTGTTACAATTAAGGTATTAGATGACACATTAAAACTAGGAGATCATTTTCTCATGAATCTCTCTATAGTTACTTATTCATTGTTAGGGGAGTTGAACATTCCTTTTGACCCATGTTTCATTTCCAAGCTTGAGTTAAATCAGAGAGATGGGTGACAATGTTTGTGATCCCTAATCCCATTATATTGGGAATCTCATTAGCACAGTCATCACATTGACCATCATATTGGTTGTTTTCCAGAGTCCTCCTATTACTGGCCATTGGCTGGAATAAATGGAATGTCAGGGGTAACACATAAATGGTACTCTAAGGAAAAACTGATGACTTATAAATAAATTTTATTTAATAAACTTATTATTCCATAGGATTCAATTTATGCTATTGATGATCTAATTTATAACATATATTCTTAGGGGAATTTTTCTAATTCCATTAATAAGGGTTCATACTATGCTTGTGAATTTTCCAAAGAATATCCCTTTGGAGTGTCATATCCAAGATTGCGTCAAGGACTATTTTCATGAACAAGTTCCCATTCGAGTCTAGGTTAAAGTGTTGTTTTTGGGGTTTTCCCCAAGGATACATCTGTTTGAGTGCCACCTATACTTGTTCGTATCCATACAAGGATGTATTTTCCTGATAAAACACTAAAAAATACTCTATAATACATAGGGTTGTTTTTATTATACTTATTCTTGTATCTAAGTCTTCCCTAGGGTTTTTTATCCTAATCCCAAAAATAACTAATCATATCCCATGATACAAACTATAACAACCCTTCTCTTTATGACCCAATTAAACATGATTTATTATATAAAATTAACTTGATACGACATAGAATACTGAGAGTTATAGTGTGTTTGGATATTAGGATCATTACATAACAACTTAAAAAATTAAATACAACATCTTTATTGAAAACTTCCTTTACAGGACCACTACAATCCATCGTACTTAGCATTGCATGGGATAACCTGAGGACATGCATAAGAAAAGGGTGTGATATGAAGCCCGGTAAGGGAATAAACATGGGATATCATGGGGAATGAAATACATGTTAGACTATAGTCATATCAATGCATTTCAATAGAAGAATTAGGATAAATTCATGATAAAGCAAAATAATCATAACTTGTAAATGTAGCAACATAACATAACATTGAATTATCATGATCCAAGACTCGTTGCTCAAGGGGCATGAGTAAACCCTTATTGCACATGAATCATGATTATAACCTCATTGCACTGGAATTATCATGAGTCAACACCCATTTCACATGACATATCATGATACTATACATTACCCAATGAATTGAAAAGAAATCAGGGATCACCCTTCTTAAACATTTAATTTCACGCATAAGTGTGTCACATGGATCATATAACATAGAATCAATCAATATAAAAATTTATTACATGATTAATTAATGTGGCATAAATTCAGGGAAGTACCATTAAATATGTATATGTGCATAAAGGTGAATACCCATGATAGAGACATGGGTATGGTATTCACTACACAATTATCATGGCTTCGAAAAATGTTGTGAAATTTCGACACCAAAACAACATGACATAAAGATTCATGAAAATGGTTGATGAGAGATAAAAGCATGTCTCATAAAATTTATATGAAATGTAAAGTAAGGGGGTCATATAGATACATTTCCCAAAACCCTATTGCAATATAGATGTATAATACAAAAGAATTACTTGGATGTAAAAGAGGAGAGAGAATCCCTAACAGAATTTCAGCATGGTAACGGGTGTACATGGGAGGAATTAATGAGACAGAAAGGGGTATCCCATTATTCAAATGTAAAGAGGGATGTATGGGGGAGGTGTGAAATAATACCCCAACATTTGTAATTGAAAACAAAATGGCATAACAAATTAAATAATATTCGAAAAAAATGTGAAAGGACGAAATCCCTTATATGCAAGTGAGATCCCAATGTCTTGGGTGATGCTTGAGAGAGGCCAATTTGGAGATTGGGTCACCTTGCAAGGATTATAGAAAGATGAGGGCAGAGGTTGGTCTAAATCCAATGGCATTGAGTTAATTGGAAGTGGGAGCTTGGGAGGGTTTATACAGGAATGGAGAGTGAATTCTTTATTATTTAGGTATGGGACACCTTACATTAAACATATCAATACAACAAACCATCCTATGGTTTTTTCCCTTGGTTTTTTCCAAAGGGGATTGTAAAATAATATTTTATTTGTTAAATGGCCGAACTTCTTAAAATAATATGGTTTATTATGTGGAGGTGAGTCAGACTCGTAAGGAAAACTATTTAAAAAGGTAAAATGATTTATATGTCTTGGAGGGACCACCAAATCTTTGTAAAATAAATCATAAATAACCCAAAATCACATTATTTTAATGGTAAAACATATGTTGGCATAATATAATGTTTATATTATTTTATTAGATCACTATTGGGTCATTATGATGTCATAAAACACATTATATATTTAAACTGTATATAATTTTTACAAAACAATTCGACTGTATAAATTTTTTTGAAAATTCTCCATTGGATAATTTCGATGTCCTGATTCCTAAAATAATATTCATTTTATGTAGATAATTTTATAAATATGTGAATTTTTACTTTTAAAATAAAAACCGACATTTATCGAAAATTTATGGGTTTTGACAAAAATAGCTTTCAAACCATAATAAGAATTACAGTTGCATTAAAAAAATTATACGATAATTTATATTTAATAAAAAGTAATTTCATAAAAATAATAATATTATTTTATTAAAATATTATTTAATTCAAACATCCATTAATTCGTCAAAATAGATTTGTAGTTGAATATTAACTAAAAATAATTTTTGTGCTTCAAAAACTATTTACAAAGTTTGAATAAAAAAATTGATGCACATTAATTGTTCAAAAATAATATAAATAGTCATCGTTCTTGGGTCTGGATACATTACCCCTTATAACACCCACATAATACCGAAGGTTAAGGAGTGTGATTGTGACAGACTCTTGCGGTGGCTCGAATTACATCACTCGGGTGGAAATCTCTATTAACATCCACTTCTCCCGTAGTCGGTTCCTCTCAAGCTTAATGTGTTCAATCTCAGCTTGGGATTGGTCAAGAGAGAATCCCATTGATGCAACCTCATTTCTGAGCTCGTACAGATGGGATTCATACTAGGGGAGTCTACTGGATGAGGCTATTGCTTTCTTTTCCTGAGAAAATTGGATTTGTTAATGCTCTATTTATACTAATCATATTATCACTGTTTAGTGGCTATATTAGAAAAGGTCACAATTCATAACTATATTTTAAAATCCATAAACATAAAACCAATGATGTTCACATTTTAATAACTATAATAATAACTTTAATTATATCAATAGGAATTTCCATCAATGAATGTTTGAGTCATTTCAGTGTGAGGAGGTGACAGGATATCAGTAGGGCAGTCTATGGCGGTATCATATTGCGGTCCAGAGAGGACCATGTAAGAGCTCGAAGTGGTGGAGGACATAGACGGGGTCCAAGGGTCATGGTAAGAGGTCATAGTGGTGAGCCACAATCCAGCGTCAAGGCCCAAGGGCATGTTGAGTAGGTGGTATGAACACATGGAATGTGGCATGGCCCCACATTGACTAGGAGACATAGGGGGAGCCACACGGCCAGTCCGGAACATGTGGACCATAGGGTACGGCCAGGCATGTCGTGTCCAAAGGAAAAAATAGACCTTCCTGTAGTGGGCTAGACTAGGGTAGTCGGGCCACACTGGCTACCCAGTGGGTTGTTCCTATCATTCCATATTGGATCAGGCTAGGTCTGATCATGCCAGTTGATGGGTCGGGTTGGGTCGGACTAGGGCTACACCCATGTCAGACTATTTTTCAAAAGAAGTCCATATCATTCAATCCATGTGTCTATTTGAAGATATATTTGTGGCGTTAGGACCATTTTTATGATAATTACCATTGGTATACTCTATCTGTGTTTATTTAATGTTTGAATGTGACCTAATGGGTTTCAGAGTAGTTTCTCCATGTACATAAATGCAAAATGTGGAACCATGTGGCTGACTGTGACTTGGTGACTTGGTGACTGTGTGACTTTAGGGGTGGAATGACTTATTGAAACGACTTGTGTTATCCAAAATCTATGTTTTATAAGAAATACATGTTGTATCGATACTGGGTGTTCTGTGGACTATGATTGATAACCATTCTTTTATGCCTTAGAATTATACTTGTGTGAGCTAACTATACTTTGTGTTTTTCCCCTCTGGTATACATTGTGTGTTTCCTTTGTGGAATACTACATTTGTTTTCTATTTGGTAATGTTTTTGTATTTCTTAGTGGTATTACCTTTTTATGGGGTTTCTTACTAAGTATTGTTTTACTCAACCCTACACGGGCTTTCCACACATGTGTAATGACTTGTGCAGGTGACTGATATATTTATGGAGTTCTAAATGGACTACGTATATATTGTTCTTAGGATGTTTAGATAGGTATGGTGTGCTCCTAAAGCTTTAGGTAGCTATCATACAACTAACTTTCAGGTAGAGTTTTCATTGGATGAGTTTAATGAACCCATGTTTTCACCTTGGAAGACTCTTTCATTTGGTGGGCATGTATTCTAGCCCTATTTTACATCCATTTTTCAAATTATCGTAATCTTAATCTATTACCTTGTTGCATGCATGAATAGTTTATATAGTGGTTTATTACATTTGATTATTATGGTCTTGAATAAATATGTGTGTTTGTGTGTCATGGTACATAGGAAAAGTCCTCCCCTGTATGGGATATGCCTACCTAATGCTAGTCGCCAGCCTCTGGCTTGTCAGAGGTAGGATTGGGGTAGTCTTAGCATGGGTCCCTTTGGAAAGGGTTGTGATATAGTGGTATCTGAGGGGTCTGTTCTACATAAGGACTGTGAGTCTGTGAAGTTGATTGGGGCGGTGTGTTGTTAAGGGTTTTGAGAATGGATTCTAGTCCAATGAATCCAGTACTAGTGCAAAGACCAATGTATCCATACAACAGGACTCAAAATTCATCTTTTTGACTTAATATATGAAAACACTAGTTTCATGTATTTTATTGTACATGCTTCATATAGGATTTGAATATGTTATCTTGTCATTATTGATTCATCTCACCTAGTATACTCTAGTTATTCTGGTTTATCAGGATCTCTATCATGATGCCTCCATGGAGACCAAAAACTAGGATTCCAATGTAGGATCTTCAGGATGATTTGCCTAGCGATGATGCAATGCTATAGGGATTAGTACTAATGATAACGTACACCTCTAGGTAGTGTACCATCAATACTGCCACCCATTGAGAACTATTCACTACTAGAACAACTCATAGAAGATACACATTGGTTGATTCTATCACATGATATCTAGAGGTAGTGACCCCCAAGGTCTCAGTGTGAGAATAACCCAGAAGTTGTTGAGGACTGGCTATAGGTAGTTACATGTGTCTTCTGCCTTGTGCGGATGCCTTTAGTGCAGAGGGAAGTTCTAGATTCCAACCTTCTTCAGGGATCAGTGGGTACATGGTGGACCTTACCGATCCATATGAAAGATAGGAAAACTCTCTCTTGGGAAGTCATTGAGTTCCACTTTAGGGAGGAGTTCTTTCCAGAGATGTTACACTCAGTGAACATACAGGAGATCCTGCTTCTGCACTAGGTAATTCATACAATAGTGTAGTACTCTAAGATATCTATATATCATTCTCGCTACTCCATGGATATGGTGCAGTACCCATCCTTTAGGTCCTAGACTGTTGATCAGTGGCTACGTTGAGAGATCAGGGTGTCGATGATATCCCTTATAATTCCATCTTTTTCTCAGTTACTGGAGTGAGCACTGATTGTGGAGAGATTTTTTGTGGATTATATGCCATAATTGGGAGCTAGTAGCAGGCTCAAGGAACCTAAGTCATTGTAACTAGGTATCCATTTGAAAACGAAGGGATCCATGTGAGTCATCTACTCTATGGGATGGCCTAAAGTAATTGGATTAGCGGTGCGAGGCTCCCATAGTAGAGTGTGTCAGCTGGAGAAAATTATGTGTTACTTGTACCATAGTCTAGGGAATCAAGATATATATTTCTCAACCCTTAATATGAAAAATTATGATATAGTTATGGGAATATTTAAATAGTGATGGATATAGGAGTACGGTGGTCCACAAGTTCGTCGGAATGGTAGAGGAGTAGTTTAGGTAGTTGGAGGTGGGCGAAGATTAGCGGTACTACCACTACCACAACTAGATTTTCAACCATGAGCTCAGGGTGCGGGTGGACAGGTATGAGGATAACTTCAAGTGACGGAGTCTTATGAACCTGAGGCTCATGGGATGACAATAGGTATGATCTCTATCATTTCTACCATAGATGCAATTTTTATAGGCACAGGTTCTAGCCACTATTTTCTCGGGATGACCCTTGTTTGAGAATCCAAGATTCTAGTGGAACATTTTAAATGATCCCTATTCTTAGAGACTCTTATTAGGATACATACTATGATAAAACACTAGTTCAGATATTTTACCCTTAGTCTATGGGAGAGAGTTTTTGTTGGAATCCCTCAGTCGTGACATCGAGACCTTATGAGGTCATTCTCGATATGGACTGATTATCTACATTTCATGCCGAGATTGACTATTATAGTTCCAGAGTGTGGTGTGTCCATAGTTAAGAGACCTAGTATTCTTTTTTTTTGGTGAAATGTAAACACATGCAACATAGTAAGAACTCACAAATAGAAGGGTGAAGAATATTACTGATCAGTTGGCTAATCTCACCCTTGGTGAAGTGAATGATAAGTGTCCTTAGTTTCTCTCAGTGGTAGTGGCGTATGAGGACGACATTCATGAGGAAATCATTCTATTACCACTATATAATAAGCTTTGCATTAGAATTTATCTATAATATGGAAGGAAAATGAAATCTACACCGTCATATCAGATGTCTCCTGCAGATCTTCAAGAGCTGAGGGTATAACTAGAAGACGTAAATAAGAAGGGCTTCATGAGACCATGTGTTTCACCCTGGGTGGCAACAGATTGGTTTTCAAGAAGGCATACGGGAGCCTGAGATTATGTGTTGAAATTTGGTTCCAAAACCATGATACCATAAATAATAAGTTTCCACTACCAAGGACTGACAAAATCTTAGATTTTCTCAAGGGAGTGAGGTGGTTCTGGAATATAGACATCAGATCTGGCTATCACCAGCTTCGAGTACGGGGTGAGGACATCCCGAAGATGGATTTTAGATATTGGTACATCCTCTACTTGTACAATGTGATGTCATATTATCATTAAGGACACCACATTAGTGTTCATGGGACTCATGAATAGGATATTCTATCCTTAAATAGACGAGTGCATCATGGGTATCATTGATGACAACCTAGTGTACTCTACGTTTGAGGGGGATCACTCTATACACTTGAGAATGGTATTAGAAAAATTATGAGAGAACTATATTTTCATAAACATCTCGAAGTATAAGTTCTGGATTTTAAAGGTGCACATTATAGGACACATCATTTCAGAGGATGGTTTTGTAGTGGATCCATTGAGGATAGTGGATGTAATTGCTTGGGAGCCACCCAATAGTGTTACATAGGTGCGATGTCTCCTAGGTTTTACTGGGTACTATCAGATATTTGTACCTAATGTTTCCTAATTATTAGAATATTTGATATCTTTGATCAAAAAGGGGAAACCGTTAATGTGCATAGATAAGAGTCAATAGTTATTTTAGAAGCGGTGTTTTAGGTTGAAAAGAACTCACATCTTGAGATTTCAAGAGGAGGGATTCTTGTATGTGGTGTTCTGCGACACATCAGGTACCAGTCTTGGTTGTGTCCTAATGTGGGAAAAAGTAGTGGCTTCTTATATTTAATGCTAGTCGAGACAACATGAGTAGAACTATGAAAACCATGATCTTCAGTTATGAGGGGCCGTATTTTTATTAGAGATGTGGTGACACTGCCTTTTTGGAGAGTTTTTTATTTTCTACTATAACCATAAATGTCCAATTTATATATTATCTCACAAGTATTTGAACTCAGATAGAGGTGATGGATAGTGTTCATGGAGGACAATGTCTTTGAGATTGTCTATACTCATCCGAAGGGGAACATGGCGGTAGATGCTCCAAACAAGAGATCCAATATACAGTTATTGGGAGAGGTGTCAAAAAATATGAATGTGTCAATGATATCCTTCATTGATGGATATGGAAAAAATTACATCCAATAAATGAAACTCACCCTCTAATTATATAGCGTGTCCAAGAGTCATAGATTAGAGACACTAGCTATGAGACTCTAGGTGATCAGATTTCAATAGGGCATGCCCATGATGTATATTTGAAAGATGGCGAGCACTTTATTCTCCCTAGAGGATGCTCAAAAGTACCAGTAAAATTGTAGGATTATATCTTGATGAAGATCCATAAATCCCTTTTGTCGAAACATCCATGAGTGGAATAGATTAATCAGGACCTCTGAAATTGGTATATGTGGTCAGGGATGAAGAATGAAGAGGAACAATTCGTTTTTAGGTGCCTCACATGTATGAAAGTGAAGGCTGAGAACCAAATTCTAGTAGTTTTGTCCCAACCCCAAGAGGTACCATAATGAATGTGGGATGGGTTATTTATGGACTCTTTGATGGGTTTACCATGTACATCTAGGGATCATGATACTATCTAGGTGATCATTGACCGACTCACCATGTCATCCAACATACTAGAGATTTGGGAGAAGAGTTTAGTAGAGTACATAGGACACATCTATGTGTGGGAAAAAGTTCTAATCCTTGGAGTCCCATTGATGATAGTATCGAATCACTATTCTTTCCTTAACTGCAAATTGTGGAAGGGATTGTAGGAGGCATTTGGGACTCAGCTGTTCCTGAGCACAACATTTCACCCATAAAGGGATGGACATATAGAGCCAACCATACAGGTTGTGGAGGACATGATACATGATGTAATCCAATATTTGGATACATTTTGGAGGATTATCAACCCATGGGGGAGTTTTGATACAAAATTATATCTTCAACTCTACCATTGGTATGGAACCATTTGTAGCATTGTACAGGAGACCCTATAGGTATCCACATTATTGGATGGACCCTAGAGAGAGGGCACTCAAGGGGTCAGAGTTTGGGAAAGAAACTAAAGAGTATTTGATTTTCATCTAGGAGGATATGAATACTACATAGATCCATCATAATTCCTATGTTGTGTTGCGATGATGGTCTATGGGTTTCGACAGGGGATACCATCAGTTCCTTTGCGTCTCTCCCCAACAAGGAATATTTTTATTTGGATAGTGTAGAAAGCTATCATTGAGGTTCATTGATCCTTTCCAAATACATCATAGAGTTGGGAAGGCGGAATACTACTTAGATATATCTCCACAGTTAGAGATACTGCACAATGTCATCCACATGTCACAACCAAGGTGGTAGAAACATGATCCATCACATATCATTGAGTGGGGTGAGCTAGACATTGGCGATGGGGTGAGGTTCGTGGAGTACCCTATGAAGGATGTGTATCATCAGCAATGGATTTTTCATGGGTGGTTGATTCATATAATGTGAATTCGATGGAAGAACATGAATCTCCAGGAAAGAACTTGGGAGAAGGAGGCTCATATTCGTGCTTAGTACCCTCATTTGTTTGTAATGATTTGTTTTTTGGGATTTGAGGACATAAATACCAAAGGTGGGGATAAATTAATGACAATGATTTTCTCTTGTTTTATATTTATAAATTAATTGGAACAATTACAAGACCAGACACTGAGCTATGTCACAATGGTGGTGGTTGCTATGGTGAGATATGTCTTGGATCGATGTCGTGTAGGAGGAACCCAATGCCACAAGGAAATGTGGAATGTGGAGGTGGAATGTTGGACACATGAAATGTGGCATAGTTCCACATTCACTTGGTGAGATAGGGTAACTATGCAGTCATGTCAGAACTTTTGGACCAATGGTGCGTCCTAGGTGGTCCACTTCCTGTCCAGAAAACTGGACCGCATGCACCAGGTTAGACTAGGGTGGTCAGGATGCTCCAGAGGCCAAGCAGGGTGAACCCATTTTCCCAGTGGGCTGGCCATATTTGGGCTGGACGGGACCAGGTCAGGTCAGTTTAGTTAGACTGTCCTAGGTATGGTTGGGTGTTCCGGACTAGACCAAGTCAGGTCTTGTCTGGTCCGACGAGTCGGTTCAGACCCTGACCAGACCATGTTCAGACCAATTTACATAAAATCGCTATAACATTGAAAATATGTGTCCTTTTCTTGAACTGCTTGTGACATTTGGACTATTGAAATGAGAATTATATTTAGCATTTCTCTTTGGGATTTTTAGTGGAAAATGGTATACGACCTAACGTCTTATGGAGTAGGTTCTCCTAGTACAAGTCTGCTATGTGTGGAATTGTACAGTTGATTATGCCTTGGTGACATCATGACTTGGTTGATGTGACATGGTGGCTTGGTGATTGTGTGACTTTCTGGTTTCATGAATCATCAATACTCTGTCTGTTATCGACACTCCATGTTTTATCAACACTTCGTGTGTTATCGAAACTCTGTGTGTTATCTACCCTCCATGTGTTATCGACACTCCGTGTCTTATTAACACACCTTGTGTTATGGAAACATAGTGTGTTATCAAAACTCTCCTTGTTATAGACACTTTATTTTTTATCTACACTCCATGTATTATCGTCACTAGGTGTTATATGGAATATGACTAATAATATATGTTTTATTCAATATACATATACTGCATGAGCTAAATGTACTTCAAGGAATTCAATTGTGGTACACATTATGTAATTCTTTCTTGGTATAGTTCATGTGATTCCATTGTGGTATACATTATGTATTTCATAGTGGTATTACTTATTGGTTTTGGGTTGTCCTACTGATTATTGATTTACTCCCCCCCCCTACACGAGCATTCCCAAAATTGTCATGTCTAGTGAAGATAATGGTTTTGGGGAAGTTACGGAATGGCCCCCTCTAGGATGGGCCATGAAAGTCAGGAATTATAGTTTTTGTTTTCTTCTATAAAATTGTAATAAATTTTTTCAAAACACTATTATTAATAAAAAATATGTAGAGAGAGTGTATGATCCAGAAATCTCCTAATGAAATATTTAATCTTACAATAGTGAGGTAACTAAATATAAAATATGTATGTTAATTCCTTCCACATAGCTGAATTATCACCCCAACTAATAAATAGATGATCAAATTCATCAATGTATTGATGAAAGAATTACAAACCGAGTACATGGATATTCCACATACCTCTAATAATTCATCAGTTGGTAACCATCTTTGATTCTTCCACTTTAAAAATATTGAATCTTGAGGGAATAATCAAATTACTGTTTAACATTCTAATCCACCGCATGCTGACCAGAGTCAAAATTACATGGTTATAGAAAATATTTGACACCAAAACACTATTATCCAATGGATACCAAAGTCCAAAAAACATAACATATAGAAAAATAATACCCCCGAGAATCATCATTGATATAAATTTGATGAAATCCAGATCGCTAAGTTGATCCTTGATTTCTAAATCTAAATACATATCCATATTATCCTGGGTGAGGAAATAAATAATAGAAAAACCACTTCATTTATTTGTACAAAAATTCAGAGAGGAGATATTAGAGATACACCATATTTAGTGTAGATCAATTAAGGAGAACCTAGACTTAATGGATGGTCATAATGAAGAATCAAAATCGATGAAATTTCCATATTTGACCTTCCTCGGGAACCAAGAACATAAACCCCAAAGTGTTTCTAAATTACTATTCATTAGATTCCAAAGAATAGAATCTTGTAAATACTGATTAAATACCCTTAGGTTCATAATTACTAGACCTCCCTTCTTATAAGGCATGCAAAAGGTAGACCAAGGAACAATGGCCATCCTCCTTTCATAAATTATTTCAGTAAAAATGATATTATTTGTAGAATTATTAATACTATTGATAGTAGAGAGAGGAAATTCATAAACAGTAATAGAGTATACCTGGTTTGATATTATTATAGATTTAACTCAGAAAACATGACACGACACTGAATGTGATTTTCCTTTCTAGGAGGATCGTCATCTTTTGATATGACTAATGATGCTATAAAAATAATAAGACTTTGAGCATCCCTATAATAAAATAACTTCAAATTAAATAAAAGGAAAAATAACTTCTCTAATAACCAACTCCCATATGATATCAACTATTCTAGAAGTATTGATGTTCCATCCAAAATAGTGAAAACACTTGCTCAAGCTTACCTGTTGGCCTGAAAACTCCTCATAGTGAGACTTAGAATTTTTAATATATCTACTGTTAAAATCACCCACATTAGGGACTATAATGATATAATCATCATAATGAAAATGAGTGGGGGAACCAATTCATCTACCATTAGAGATACACTTTAACCTCCCATTACCAACCATAATGAATAAATACTTCTCAGATAATATTTTTGAAAAGAAAAAACATTTTCCATGAGAGGGTCACCAATCTTAGAGCCACTCGAATAAGTAATGTACCCCATAGGGTACCCACTAACAAGCGCATAGATATTACTAGAACCAATGATTATTTTAATAAAAATGATAGATGATCAATTAAAACCAAACCAATCAGGTATTTTGAATGTTAGGGTTCATCCATAAAATAAGATGCCATTTTTATTAAGAATTAGATTAATATTCCATCGTCAAATAGATTTTTTGAGATGATTGACATACTCTGAGTCCGTTATGAGGAATTACTAAATTGAAATTATTTAAATAAATCTAAATTCATTGTATGACACAAACATACAAGAGATGACATACAACATATTAAAAATGATTTCTATCAACCTTTTTAAAATTTTATTAACTAAAGATTAATTTTATAAACAGATGAACCTCATTAGAATTCACTACAACTGGAATTACAAAAAGGAATGGGAATTTTTTCCCAAATTAAGAGACCAACCCTTAAATAATTTGATACAGGCCCAACAACATCATTTTATGTAACATCCCAATATTTTTGAAAGAAAAATTGGCTAAAACCATCCGGACCGAGAGAACTATAAGTCATAAGAATAAATATAGCCTCCCTGATCTCCAGGTCCCAGATAATTGAAAAAATTCCTTATTTTTCCTCTTAATTAACCAATTTTGGTCTTACACTATAATCATTTTCAGTAAAAGTGGATGATCCATCTATGAGATTCACAAAATAAGATAAAACTTGATTTAATAATCCCATCAAATTATCAAAAACCTAGTCCCCACATTTGTTAATTGATAATGTTTGAGAGAATATTTATGTTAATTGAAGGTAATTAAAAAATATAAAGATTAATCCTCATATTTATTCATGTTAGACCTATATGAACCCATTTTCAATGTATTTTTCAATATTATATGTTTTCATAACATTAATGTAATCTAATATTCCTTCAAAATTACTTATGAAAAGATATTGATGGTGATTTTCACTTGAATTTAATGAATGGAGGAATTAGGAGTGGATATTTCCTAATCAAGATTATTGACTCAATCCTTACTCCTCTTCATTAAAATTACTTTAGGAAACAGAAATTTAATAATACCATAAAAATTTTCATTCCTATCATCACCATAGGTTGGGACATTCTGATCATTCTTCCATCCTTCAGTATGAGTCACCTAACCCTTACAAACACTAAATCTAAGGGGGGATTTAAAATAATTTCATATGAGAAAAATTATAATTGTTTGATGATCAGAATTGACTCCAGATAGAGTCTTGAAGGACAAATAATCCCTATAATTTTAAGATGATTCAATAACAAATGTCCTGATAAGATTTATCATCACCATACCATTGGGATTCCACTTATACCAAGTGTATCTACCACATACTATGTTGATTTCATTAAAATAAAAAAATTCAATACAAGATCTAAATTCCCTATAGGACATATAACCGGTGACTACATCCATTTTTCATCAGTATTTTAGATTTAGTTAGTTTCACCAGGAATATTCCAAGCTCAATCAATGATTCATCTCATGGAATAGATAACATTCCAAAGAGATATATGGCCCTGATCACTATTGTGGGCATACATGAAAGAGAAATTTTTTTGAACTCCATTGAAATCATTAGAAAATGTGACATGTTGACTACCAGATCAAACCTTGGAAGGACCAATCAAAGAAGAAGGTTCCAGTCCCCATAAATTTTTAATCTATAAAAAGTTAATGTTAGTTCCTAGTAGAGTAAAATACATTCTTTCCATACTATAATATCTATCTGAAAAAACTCTCTTATGATAAAGAATCCCAATAATGAAAATCCTATGATTATAAATGTGGAGAATAAGGGAATTTGCAGTGGTTGTTTTGGACAACCATTTATAACTCGAAAATAACATAGTTATTTTGATTTTTATATGGGGTTAGATTCCTTTTTATTTTCCACCCCAACATGTTTTGTGGTCTTTAAGAGGCATATCTGCCATCTTAATGGGAGTAATTGATTATTGATGTAAACAGATGACATCAATTTCAGTTTATTCCTTTTATGAGTTACATATTTGAGTATTTTGTGGTCCTTATTCATCTAGGTATCATTAAAGGTATCATGAAAAATTCATCCTGAAGTGTTGTATTTAACAGTGTCTTCCCCATCTTAATCATTCAAATTTATAGTAGGAACAAGGGCCTTAAAACCCATACATTAATCCTTATTTTTAAAATCTTTAATGGTATTCCCATTATCTAGGTAATACTTATTCAAGTACTTAAGAGTGTTTGAGGCCAAACTCTCTACATGAGTGCTTCCCTTGGGAGTAATCATGGTTCTATCAATAAACTATGATTTCATTGAAAAAGCTCGAGACATGTCACCAATAATATCACCATTAAGATGACCCTATAACTATATGTGAATCACCAGATTTAAAATTGAGAGGACCAATGATGTTTAATCTTTATTTGATAGATATTTTTTTAGAGAAAAAACAAAATTAGTATTGATATTTTTAATACAATCTGTGACTATCTACTCCTAAAAATCCCACGACATTATGTAAACTATATCCTTGAGGTCCTATGAGAGATTGAATGACAAGTCATGGTCACCGAATTAAATATTTTCTTTGGATAATCCATGATTTAAACATATGGGTTAAAAATATAAAATGATGAATTTCCTCCTCCTCTACAATATTATCCAATTACTAATTTAGATTGATCATTGGAAAATAATCTCATTCATGTAGAGTTTCTAGCCAATTATTACCAGAAACCTATTTATCTAGGACTATAAACTTCTGTTTCTGATTCAAGTTGACATCCTAGAAATACATAGACATAGGAGCCTCTCTGACCCTTATTTGAATAACACTATATGTTTTAATAGAGTACCCAAAATTTATTCATATTCTATATTTTCATAAAGTATGACGTCATTTTGAATGACAGTTATGCAGTCTATCCATTCTAATAGTAGATTGATATCTACTAAAATTATAGCATAAAAAACAAGATCCCCTTAAATTATTTGTTGATCCATATTGATATTAGAACCAATACATGAAAAAATATCATTGAATATTCTGGGATTCATATAAACCCAATTTAGTATGTGATATCGGATCATGGTTTTGGCATTGGATTTTTTGGTTGAAAGGATTAATGTGGTGCACACACTCAGTGACCGTAAAAAATCCTGAATTGAGTGGAATATTGACCATATTCCATGCCTAATGTTAATAATCTCCATTCTTATTGATGATGTTAATGTATCCTCCTCCAATTAGAATGAGTTTCCATGCATGATTATTCAAACAATGGTATTATTGATTTTAGAGATCAATAATAGACTAGTGTTTATACACCCATGAAAAAATAATTCTACCTAGAATTTAGAATTTATTGAGATTAAACATATTTTACATCACTTATAGATCTATGAAAAATGAAAACCCACCATTTTCATGCATTAAAATGTTTTAGGATTTGGATACATCCCCTTTATTCAGATCATGAGAACCTGACAATGCTTCTAAAAGAAGACACCTAACATATTTATAGGAAGGTATTCAGGATTTTCATTTGTCAAAGAAGAAGAATGAGAATTGTCCATGATGTTCAAACCCATTCCAAATGAAAAGATGAAAGAATCATGCACTAATAAAGACTTTATATTAATCACTACTGCTTAATAGATTATCCCATAATCTTTCCCCTTCCATCTTCCCAATAATCTCACAAGGGGAAATAGATGCATCCTGATCCACAATGGAAAATAGGTGATAAGTCATGGTTGACCATGTCGATGGCCTTAGTAGTTAGCCATTAAATATGAAATGATTTTCAATATTAATATTAGTTCCAATCTTTTATGAAATTAGATTATGGTTTATCATTTATTTATGATATTTCTTCACTATTTTCTTAAATGATGAGGTTTTATTCCATTAATCATGTTTACAATATCTGAATGGTTAATTATAAACATCATAATTTATATTCATAATCACTTAAACTTATTCTTATCTTGTTCATTCATATGGTCATATATTTATATTTCTTGTGATTACTCTTACTGAGTATCTGAGATCAACCTTTATTATGATTCCATCAATAATTTTGAAGAAATTGTTTTTGGGAATTCATTAGAGGAATACTATATGAGAAGATCTTTGTGGGATATTTTGAATATCCTTAATGAAATAATATTTTGGGTTTCCATTTTTAAAATAAACTAAACAATTATGGTCATACGACATGTTTTTATGAATTATATTTATCATTCATCTAAAAAGATGGGTTATTTTTATATAAAAATACTTGGACATTATATTCAATTCATAAAAAATAAGCAAATATCAATATCATTGAATGATGAAATAATTCCCTAATCCTTTACATTACCACTAACTAGAATTTAGTGACCATTACTTCATGCATATTAAAATCCAATGTGACAAATTGATTTTACACAATTGGTTTATCAGTTCCATGATATTTTGGTAAGAATGTTATGAAAATAAATTCGAAAACATATAACATGGAATCTATATGAAACTAAATTTTGATATAAAAATAAATTACAACTTATCTATATTGGTAATAGAATTATTTATTAAAAAATATCTATTATATTCGACTAATATTTAAATTTTTATTCCAATATTGTATTATTTTAAGAATAGAAACTGAAATGGAATGGTATAATGTACCACATACTCATTTAATGATTAAAATAAAAATTTAGGGGTAGAATCATGTAAAAAAAGAAAAAAATACTCATATTAATTGAATATCTATATTCTATAGAGTGAAATAACAATAAACATATTTTATTATTAAAAAATTAGTTACCAATGTAATGGAAAACATTAAAATTTTTATTATATCTCAATGGAACAAAAATCTTTATAACCTTAATTGGATAAATGTGTGAATAGTCATCATGGACCTTATCTTCCTTGTAGAAACAGTGTGGAACACATAATTCATGAAAAATATAAACATTAATTTGGATAATGATTTATTATAATTATTCTATTCTCATGGATAAATTACCTCCAAATCATCAAAAAATATTGAATTCATAAATTTTTTATTGTTTTATAAATTTCATATAATTTTTTTTACTATTAAACGCTATCATATTTTTTATCCAATACTAGGAGGACCAAATTTGATCACGTTTCCATTATATAACTATTTCAAATATTGTAATGAGAACTAAACACATTTCTGTAAACCTAACTCCTCTAATAGACAAACATCCTAAATAGGAAAATATATACCTATAGAACCTATATTCACTTATTGATAACTATGTGAATAATACATTCCATTTTAATTCTCATAATCCTTTGAACATGTCTCAAATTCCTTATTATTATAAAATACCTTTGAATAATAGTTATTATACCGAATAACTAGGGTGATGTAGATAGAAATTAGACCTGATTAAATTGATATTTCATTGAAATATGGGTTCTAGTCTTCAATCCCTCTACTCTATAAATGTGTATAATAGACCCTGACTCATGTTTTACCTGACCATCATCAACATTTCTATTTTTACACTCTCCTATATCACCTATATTGGGAATATTTAAACCTGCATTTTCATATGTAGTATAAATAAAACTACATTTTAATGCTTATGTGTAATCATACGATCATCTATCCTCTAACCTACAGGGGATTACTAGTCCCTTGAACCACATTACAATATATAACACTAGTAATTTCCCCTAATTCTATATAATCCTGTATAAATCATACTACATCCTCCTCTATAATCATAGTTCATCACAAATATTCAATGAGAGGTGAATGAAAAAAACGACAAGTGAAATTTCTCATTGAGATTCATTTGTATCAATCAATTAATGAAAAATAATATCACAAAACCATATGTAATACATGAATCCAAAATATTATATTATGTAAAAGGAACCAACTTTTTAATCCTTGTGGTACTAAGATCCACCTACACCAACATTTTAGAAAAATACTAAAAATATACCCCACTACATCCCAATCAATCATTATTTGAATTCCAATTATAGAATAAATTTCATAATAATCAGCAAATTAAATATTTTCTTATTTTGGGTACAGACACAAAACCATTTTTGAATTCTAGTATTAAAAAATATTAATCATGGTATTCCAATATTATGTACATAGAATTCCAAGATTAAGAAAAATTGAAACATTTTATCATGAAATCCAATTATGTTTTTCCAAATGAAAGAGACTATGATTATTTTTGTACCCCATGGTAATCCAATACAATTATTTAAAACACCATATGTCTAAGTGACAATGAAACAAATCATCAAAATTCCAATGAGAATTAATAATAGTTCATTGTATAAATAATTTTTTATAATTACTTTTGTTATCAAAAATTTAATCCATATTTAAAATAAAATGATAAGCTTTCCCCTTTTGATGATTCTATTTTTGAACCGTTATTATAGTGATGGAACCATAGAAACAAAACACAATAGACAATTTGGGAAATCTTATATAAGGAAAGGGAACAAATATTTTCTTTCTTAGTTTATTCATACTCATGAAAAAACAAATGTGAAACCCTTACGAAATGTATTATGTCTCATATCACTCAAAAATCAACCATCTCGTACGGGGATGTGATTTCAAAATCACCTCCATAGTCACATGAAAGTCACACATTCAATCCTAATTTAACTTTATTATTATTATTGTTAAAGATATGTTATTATCGCTATACTGTAAACACACACACACACCTCATCATACTAGATGAATAGGTTATAGACACCCCCCATAGAAAACCCATCAAACCATAAACACTGTTACAGTGATTTGATCAATGATGTAGTGGGATAAAAATCCAATTACATGAGACAAACACCTTATGTTGTTTTATTATGTAACTGGTTCATCCCCCAAGCATGTAACCACTTATTAGTTCAATTATTCCTACAGCATATGGAGCGATCACCATTATAGGTCCTTGTTTCCCTACAATGTCACACGCGTGAATGCCTATAATTCACCCAGAGGATATAATAATATTTAAATTAATATTATTAAAATATTAATGAACATGTAATAAACATATTTTTGATTTAATTAAATTTGTAAAAAATGTATTTAATATTTGGGGATGGATTAAGTGATTCACATCAAGTAATGAAAATAATATAAAAATGGTGTTTCCCATTATCCTTTACATAGAACACTGGTGAAAATATAATTATATAAAAAAATCTTATTTCATTTTATTAACTCACATGTAAAATTAGAACAAGGAATTGAAAACAATATCCTCAAATATTTCTTAAAGAATCCAAAAAAATGATATAAAAATCATCTCCTTATATTTTTTATGTCCACTAAATCCTGTTTTTTGGTGTTCACAATATATTAGGATTGGAAAAATAAACCCAGATTCATATGATTAGATTACACTCCTTGTTAGAATATATAAAATATTCAAAACTATATTGATATCCGAACATTAGTTCATCAAAATTATATAAAAATTTTCTATAAACCCCATTTCAATAATTATCTACAAAAAAATCCATTAAAATTTAATAATCTAGTTAGAGATTACCCTATTTATCATAATCATTATTACTTGTAGTGTCTCGTTATTGATTTTGACCTCTCAAAATAAATTAATTCAATAAATAAAAAATAATAAAATTATTATAATTAAAATAATTAATTTTATATAAATATTATAATCACTACCCACACCATTATTCTTATCCTAATTAAATAATTCCATTGATTTTTATTTAAAAGAAAAAAATATTTTCATTGAACATAATTATTATGGATAAACAATTAAAATCCATTTTTATTCTAATAATATTATTTGAAAACACTTTTTTTATTCTAAATATACTGTATCACAAAAAATAAGATGAATTATACTGATCAATCAAAAATAAATTACTTCATAAATTTGATGTAATATTTCTCATTCAACCCTTTTAATTTTTATTATAAGGTATATTAATCTCTTTTTTCTATTAACATAAATATGAAAATGAATCCTTATATAATATGAAGATCATATAAGTTTATTATGATAACTTTACTTCAGAGGACCAATAATACCATATCTCCTCCCAAAATAAGGGATAATTTTATAATTAAACCCGTAATGTCCCCACAATAGTATAAATCTATATTATTACAATATCATTCATTAATGTAATATGATCAGATTCAATTAAAAATTCGAATAATTATCCAATTTTTCTGATTCAATTTCTTTTTGTTGTTTGATATAATACTAATTAATGATAAATTATCATATAATATTTTGGGATTCTAAAAAATTTATTTAAAAAGTTAATTTTCACCTATAATTAATCATGTGAATTTTGGAAAAAATGTTTCAAATTGATAAATTATTCTATAATTTAATGATTTCATCCTTTGAGAATAAATATATCAACACCCCAAGTGTTTTATAATAATTCTATAGATTGAAAAATAATATGAAAAAATGCATCCAATATTAATATGTTTCAAGTCATTAAATCCATATATATAATATAGATAACATACAAATTCAAAATAATCTATGGGTTTCCACAATTTATAAATCTAATGTAAGAGAATATATGTATTTTATATGACGTAAATATTTCGATAATATTTATTAAAATAATAATAGTAGTAGTAATAATAATAATATTAATAATGTACTATATTATTTTTTAGAATATAAGAATATAAACTATATAGACACCCAAGACCAAATCGATCATGTCTATAATATGCTATTTCTCTTTTTTCTTATTCTTATACCACTCTGTTTAGTGTCATTAATAGGGTTTCATTTAAGGTTGAATCAGGTGAAATTTTAATTTTTTTTGAATGTTTCTGGACTAATACATGATTGGAGTACTATTTTCCCAATCCATGATCCCTCTACTGAAAAAATCATGAAAACCAAGGCAGTGTGTATTTTCATGTTTGGAATAAAGTTTGACAAACCACACATCCATATAATAGAACCCTTGGATCCTATTTAATTCTAGCTCATATCCAGTGTTCATGGTTTTTCCTAACCATGCGGCTTAAAACTACCCTCACATTTTATACATTAACATTAAATATATTTTGATTAATACTTTAAACCTTCAAAAAATAGAAACCCAATTACCATATAAGTCTACTTCATTTTTAGCATTGAGACATAAACACCGATATATAAGTGAGATACATTATCTTCTACTCTTTTATTCATGACTAGAACCCTTGTTGGGAAAATCATAATTAGTACATATATTTATAACATGGGGAAAGAAACTTAAAAATTGTTGAGATCAGATTCTCAGTAAGGGTAAACAAGGGAGGAATGTTATCATAAACATGTGTATATGGGTCTGAGAACATGTTCATTACATTTGATAATCATGCAATGCATATCATAGTATCATAAACACGAATCATGGAATCAATCTTAGTAATTCATAAGACATGAATCATTAGGAAAAAAATAAAATATTCCATGAATGCATAACATAGTAATACTACATGGAATTTTAGTAGACAAATAAATAAATATAATTATTTTCATTGTAGTTAATGAATCACTTCCAAACACATATTAGTGGGAAATGACCTTTTCTGAATTATGTTCACTCCCCATTCCTGCCCCATAATAATAAAATGTGTTCACTACTCAATCCAGCACTGTAATACTTAACAGATTTCATTTCCCATTTTGGCCTTGTAATATTTAACTTATTTCATTTCTTATTCCATTTATGTGTGTCTCATTAGATATAAATCATTACCCATTTAATATTAAGGAGATATATGTATCCAACCGATCATTTATGAATAAAATTCCCTTTCTATTAATTATTAAAGAAAAAATGCACTATTTTTTATTCATTTTTTTATTATTGTGTTCATATAAACTTTAATTATCTCTAACATTGGCAATATAGTTGTTGAATATTGGTCACTCGACTAATATAAGTTTAAAATTTTAAATAAATCCTTTCGACATAGAAAAAAAAGAGTACGACCTCATCCATTAGACTCAGTCCATTCGAAGCACATTTTTCAGAGCACGTAAAGCAGGTAGAGTCATTGGGTGTCACTCTTGACCATTAGCAAGCCGAGCATGAACACGTTAATCATGAATTGAATCACGTATGGGGGAAGTTCAAGTTAATAGAGATTTCCACATGAGAGATGTTATGTGAGCCTCCCGAAGACTCTATCCCTATCGCGCACCTTACTAACATATCTTAAAAAAGTGTTATAAGGGGTTATGTAATAAGGTATTAGTTACATGTTTTGTAATCCCCTTTTTCAGATAAATGTTTTATTCCGTAAATTCATTTTTTAAGAACGTATTTCATAAAAAGTGACAATTTTTTTAAATTATATTATCAGATTAAAATGGTACAATTTAGAAATATATAAATTATATTAAACTACTATTTTTATAAATAATATTTTAAAAAAATCTTATAAAAGGTTATTATATCAGTTACATATCTATAATTTATTAGGTAACAACTTTGATAAGAGTAATATTATTTATATGATAAAACTAAAAATGTATTTTTAAAGAATTTATTTTAAGGAATTAATGACTTTCTGAAATAATTAATACATTCATAATATATTAATATAAAATTAATTTTATGAATAATAAATGAGTATATAATTTTTATGAAGTCAAATGCAATTTTTATTAAGGTTTAAAAAATATTTTTGCCAAAACCCATGAATTTTCAATAAATTGATTTTTTCATTTTAAAATTGAAAATTCACAAATTCAGACAATTATTTACCTCAAATGAATATTACTTTTCTAATTAGGACATCAAAATTTTAAAATGGTGAATTTTTCTAAATTTTATGACACTCTAATTTTAGTGTTAAAATAAAAAATTGTATAAATAAAATATTATTTTTATGACATCTTAATGACCTCAAAATGATTAAATAAATACTATAATGGTATTTCTCGCCACAAAATATGTTTTTCCAGGTGATTTTAATTTTTTATTACTTATTTTATATAGCCATAGTGTAACACCCTGAGTTTCCATGATACGCTTCTCATTCAATAATGCAATAGCTGGCATTATACGCAACTTCGAGTTCTAACACACCGCAACTAATCAAAGTAGTCATTTTGAATAGTAATACCTACTTTTTGAAATTTTATAAATTTTATTTATCAAAATGGACTTCATTTTTGGATTCGGAATATTGAAATTAGCCTATGTTGAATTTTTGGTATTTTTCTGAGAACTTCTAAATTTTTATGAATAGTGAAAAATACTTAAAAACAACTTTTTTAATCAAAATAATTTATAGTGATAAATTATAATATTTAGTTGTTTTAAAGTATAATTAGAATATATTTTTACCATTTTATCCAATGGTGGTCATTAGAATTAATTTAACATTGAAATTGGACATAAACAATTGCCAATCTTTTGATATAAATTGTTTCTTAAAAACACGCTATTTGTTGTAACAGCGGGAATTAATTATAAAATTAATTAATACAACTTATATGTTTTGAATTTTGTAAAATAGACATCATTTTTTAATTTGGAATATCAATTATATCTTAGGGTGAAATTTTGGCATTATTCTGAAAAACTTCAATTTTTGATGAATAGTGAAACCACTAAGTGGTAGTTAAATAACTGATTTTTCATTTAAATGAAATATTACCACTTCTGTGATTTGATTTTCAAAAATCCGACATACATGGTTGTCATTAAGAAGTAAAATTTGGTTCAATAAGATTAAAATAATTTTTTGGTGAATAGTAACTTTTAAGTTCTTAATCGCGATTACAGGTAATTAGTGTAGTTTAAGGTACAAATAATGTTTTAATAATATGAGATGAGCATGACACTTGTCCTACTCCTATTGGATGAGTCATGGACGACCAAGAAAACCCATGGGTCAACTTGGGGACCCCATGGAGCCACTTTAGTTGGAAAATGACATTAATATATATTTATTTAATGTTAAAATTAAATTGACACAAACATGAGTTGTTTTACTAAAACAGTTTTTAAGTGGGGCTACACAAGTCCAAATTTTGACTATAAATATTCATTAGAAAGATAAAAGGATTTCCTACATCACAGTATTTTTTTTATAATTTTTAGACATTAAATTAATTAAATTATTTATAACATCCTTATGATGCAGCGATGACCTCATTATTAAACGATTTTAATAAAATGAAAAGATAATGTAAAATACAAGGAATAAACTTGTCAAAAGACTATTGGATGAGGAGATTTAGAACCTTTATCACCTTATCCACGAACTATATAAGTGTGGGACCTTTGGAATCCGAAAATCATTGTGTAATAATGTAACATTTCAATCTTTCCAAAAGAGCCCCTCCTCTCCACTTATAAATGGCCCCCACCTCTCCCACCTTATTCACACCTTCAAGCAATTTGGATCGGTCAACCTCTGACCAAATACTCTCCCAACGTCCCCCTCTTACTCCTAGAGGCCTCAATTTGGGCAGAACTCTTCTCAAGGAAGCCTTTGGCTCAAATCAAAAAGAGTTACCCGATTTTGAGGTAATGTCTTCTCTAATGTTGTTTTGTTTATTTTTCTTCTCAAACACCCTAAACTCTTTTTATTCATTTCTTTTGTAACAACACCAGTATCCTCAATATACTAGGATGTTGTTATAAGAAGTATTCGAGCTACACTTACACACACATAATCTAATGGTTAAAGAACATACGGTTTCTGTGGATAGCGAATTTCTGCCTCACGAAACGATGATTGTTCAACACTCATATAACACCTTCAAAGGTGGCCATTAAGATGTCTCTATTTTTATATATGATATATAATATGTTTATGTTTTACTTATGCTTCTGTATTTCTCATTCATGTCATACTTTATGATTTCCATTATGGGTAAAACGCGATAATTTCATTTTAGGAAGTGCGGACTACCGCCCCCTCAAAGTGATTTGAATCGTTAATGCCATATGTGGGATGTATAAAGGATGGAGTAAATGGTATTATACACTATGTTATACTGGAATTATATTATACATTTATATCATTATGATTTCGTTCCATTAAATATGAAATTGAAATGAAAGTAGCGTTCATGCGTACGTACGGCTTACCGTCTCCATGAATGGTGCATTTCATTTCTTACCTCTAAATGTTACTTAATATTATGAATGAATGTATATACTAGATATGTATGATATATATGACATATAAATCATGAATATAATTCTGGAGATAATGGATATTTCACCACACGAACAACTTGTAATTATAAGTAGTTTATTGTTGACTCAAGTACCAAAGATCGACAAAACGACCGTTATTAACTTAAATAATTACATAATGTTCATAAAATTGTAATAAGTGATATAAAAGGATAATGAAATTGAAAATGGTTCTTAATAAGGTATATATTAACTCTATTTTATTATTCAGGAGGTTAAAGAATGGTCGAGTCAGGACAGGACGCAAGGTAAGGGAACTTCTTAACCCAATTTCTATTCTTTGGGTTAATCTCCTACTTTCAAATTATGTCATGATATTATTATGTACTATTTTGTATTTTTACATTATTTGTGTGTACTTATAGTGAATACACATTATATATTTACTTTATTAAAAAAATGATCTTTTTAAGGACTTCGTCTCAATCCCCTTTCCTTGAGGCATATTTGGTTTTATACACAACTTTCTTTTATACGGTGTATAAACCCCTTTGACTTTTACGTTTATTCAAAAGGAATCTTTTTATACGAAGCGTTTTTCTAAACGAAAAAAGGAAATGTTTTTCTTTCCGTACTTATGTGGCGACAACGACTTCTCCGCCGCTGTGACCATTATTTGAGTTTCGGCTTCCTCTACAAGCCATCATTTTTTTAATGAAAAATAAATACAATGTTTTAACATTCTTTTATTTTGGTATTGAAAATGGTTTTGAAAGAGTTTTTATTATATCAATGTGTTTTATTGATATCTTGTGATTGAAATGTGGAAATGTTATGTTTCCTTTATGCATGTTTTATGTGATTCGATTATGTTATGGTTTATGATATGTTTAAACCTATTCATATGAGGAATGTATTGGACTTAATATGTGAAGGGTGGAGCCCGCTATAGCTCCTCGATGCATCGGTAGGTCTCATGAGACAACTAGAAGTGGAATTGGCTGAGGCCCTTTCCCAATTTGATTTATGGTTTTGGCCGAGGCCTTAATCCTTATAGACGTCATGGCCGAGGCCTTGACAAAATGTTTCAGAATGTCCGGCATTATACATTCCCTCATTATGAAAGTGGTTATTTATATTGCATGTGATTATTCGACTAGTAGAATATCCATGTGAAGAAGTAAATGGCATTATCTAATTTTACTTTTTCCATATTATGTTGATGTTCAACGTTAAAAAGGCTTTTGTTTTAGTTATACATTGCCTTAAATGTTAATTTTTATTTATGAAAGCTTCCGCAATATTGTTATCCTTACTGAGCATCTGAGCTCACCCCTTTCAATGTTTTAATATTTTCCAGGATGTGAAGAAGTATTTTATGAATGACCTGTAGGGATTTTCAGAAGAGGATTTGAGAGTGGACTATGGAGACTTTGTTATTGTAGTTTTTTACTTTATGATTTAATGTAACGTTTACGAATGTATCTAGTGTTTCCAAGGCTACTAAACTAATCGGTCTTTCGAGACTTGATCTTTTGTGATCATGCCAATGTTATGAAGTAATGCACCGACTCTGGGTAGCTGGGGTCGGGGCGTTACAGTTGGTATCAGAGGCAGTTTAGTACTAACCTTGGAAGCTAGATTTAGATAAACTCTGATTAGAGCACATAGCCCGAAGATATACTTTGAGGATTAGTATAGAAGAACTTCCTAGAATTTTGGTATTGTGGAGATGTTGTGAGTTTTCCGGGCAATAAACCCATGTATGGATACGAGCAGGTAGAGGCGGCTCTGGCACAGATGTACCTAAGGGTAAATCCCGAAAACACCGCTTTGATCTAGACTTGAACGGGAACTGGTGCACGACAACGGGCTTTGCTTCACTCTTGGTTACGATCTTCCGGGGGATATGCTTAGGATAACTGTCATTTTCATTACAAATCATTATGAAGGGTTTATGAGTATATACTTCCTCAAAGAAAACATTTTTATGATTATGGATTATATCCATAAATAGTTCAATTTATGTTAAGTGTTTTATAAGTATGGAATTATGTATTTTTATTCATAAACTAACCTAGTTTATGCCATTGTATAGAAATGGATCCCAGTAGAAGGAATGTGAACTCCAGCAGTACGTATGATCCAAAGAGTAAGAAGGATCGTATCTTTCACTGTATTAAGCCAACATTTCGAAGGGAAATAGTCTCCCATGTGTTCTCAACATATGAAGAAATAGTATCATGTGTTAATAAGATAAGTAAATAATTTTCTGAGTCCTATGGCTTTGAAGCGAAGCAAGAGACGAAAGGGATGGAAGAGAGAATGATGGATAAAGGGATGAGGGGAAAGAAGAAATTTCAAATATGTGGTAATTGTGGGAAGAAACATCATGGAACTTGCCTAAAGGGAATGGGATTTTGTTATAAGTGTATAGAAAAAGGACACAAAGTGCGTGACTGCAAGGGTAAGAAAATGGTTTCAAATGTACAATGCTTCTTCTGCAAGGATTGGGGACACTACGCAAACCAATGTCCAAATCATCAGAGTATGCCCCAAATGATGTTATTGGATAATAATCAAGTTATGATACTACCACAGATGAGGAGTAATGATTAGAGTTCTTATGTTGTTATTAAATAATTTTGTAATTTGAGTGTTGTATCAATGATGTACTGGTTATAATAATTATGGAGTGTATAAGGATTGTATTGCAGTACTATTTCATCAAGGACTTGAGATCGTGTGGAACCAAGAAAAGTGACTCCACAGTAGGTTAAATTTTTGGAAAATATATGGTTGAGAGAAAGATAAACCATAATATGGTTCTGATACTGAGATTGTGATTTTGGAATAAGACGTGATTGATTTGGATAAATTATATTGGATATACTTAACTTCCTTGAAACTGATTGATGTTTTGTATACATTTTTGGATAGAAGGAGTATATCTAGTATTCTATAAGGAATAAGGGATCATGGTAATTCAGTATGTTTAAAAAGAATACATGATGAAGGTGTTCACATGTTGTTACGTGGGAAAAAGGATCTTAATTATGTTTACCTTACTTATAAAATTTGGACTGTGAGTTGGACAGAAGTATTTTGGATAACTATAATGGTTGGAATGGATTAAGTTGATCTTTGGATAGTATTGTTTAAGGTTAAAGCATTTTTGAATATTATTTTTGGAATATTATGATACTATAGTTTTAGGAAAAGGACAACCTGCAGGGTGGGGCATAACCCGTCACGTCGGACAAAGCTGCAGGAATCGAACCCACAATCATAGTGCGACAGGCCTTTATTTCCTAACACTAGCCTACAGGAAGTCCCTGGTTATTACAAAATAATTTTACTAATCTAAATGGTATGTGTTAACATTTGGAACCTTATAAAATTAGGATAAGTATAATATTTTTGAGTTCTATTATCTTTTTGAGTGAAAGATGAGTTGAAGGTTGAAACTCTAATTGTCAAGAATAAATATATATATACCTATCTCTTATTCAATGAATATATTAATTCTTAAACTTTAGTAAAGGGATATTAAAACAAAAAAAATGTGTTATCGTAATACCTTATGTCTGGTTGAACTGATGATATTTTAAATCAACATAGATTGAAGTCTTTGAGACCCTCAATTTGACAGTTGATTGTGATTGATGACCTCAATCACTCCCTACAAATATTTACGTTTTTCCTCCAATTATATGTCTTTAATTTCCACCAATGTTCTCCTAATCGAGATCATAATTTGGTGGTGACTTTCTTATTTCCATTTCCCTCTTATTAAGGCTAAATTTTATTAATCTTATTTCCGATGTGGGTTTTCCACAAAGTTATTTTCACTTTTCAACCTTTTATTTGCAAAGAAAAAATTTCAAATTTCGAGGACGCAATTTATTGAAGGAGGGGAGAATGTAACACCCTGAGTTTGCATGATACGCTTCTCATTCAATAATGCAATAGCTGGCATTGTACGCAACTTCGAGTTCTAACACACCGCAACTAATCAAAGTAGTCGTTGTGAATAGTAATACCTACTTTTTGAAATTTTATAAATTTTATTTATCAAAATGGACTTCATTTTTGGATTCGGAATATTGAAATTAGCCTATGTTGAATTTTTGGTATTTTTCTGAGAACTTCTAAATTTTTATGAATAGTGAAAAATACTTAAAAACAACTTTTTTAATAAAAATAATTTCTAGTGATAAATTATAATATTTAGTGGTTTTAAAGTATAATTAGAATATATTTTTACCATTTTATCCAATGGTGGTCATTAGAATTAATTTAACATTGAAATTGGACATAAACAATTGCCAATCTTTTGATATAAATTGTTTCTTAAAAACACGCTATTTGTTGTAACAGCGGGAATTAATTATAAAATTAATTAATACAACTTATATGTTTGGAATTTTGTAAAATAGAAATCATTTTTGAATTCGGAATATCAATTATATCTTAGGTTGAAATTTTGGCATTGTTCTGAAAAACATCAATTTTTGATGAATAGTGAAACCACTAAGTGGTAGTTAAATAACTGATTTTTCGTTTAAATGAAATATTACCACTTCTGTGATTTGATTTTCAAAAAACCGACATACATGGTTGTCATTAAGAAGTAAAATGTGGTTCAATAAGATTAAAATAATTTTTTGGTGAATAGTAACTTTTAAGTTCTTAATCGCGATTAGAGGTAATTAGTGTAGTTTAAGGTACAAATAATGTTTTAATAATATGAGATGAGCATGAAACCTGTCCTACTACTATTGGATGAGTCATGGACGACCAAGAAAACCCATGGGTCAACTTGGGGACCCCATGGAGCCACTTTAGTTGGAAAATGACATTAATATATATTTATTTAATGTTAAAATTAAATTGACACAAACATGAGTTGTTTTACTAAAACAGTTTTTAAGTGGGATTAAACAAGTCAAAATTTTGACTATAAATATTCATTAGAAAGATAAAAGGATTTCCTACATCACAGTATTTTTTTTATAATTTTTAGACATTAAATTATTTAAATTATTTATAACATCCTTATGATGCAGCGATGACCTCATTATTAAACGATTTTAATAAAATGAAAATATAATATAAAATCCAAGGAATACACTTGTCAAAAGCCTATTGGATGAGTAGATTTAGAACCCTTATCACCTTATCCACGAACTATATAAGTGTGGGACCTTTGAAATCCGAAAATCATTGTGTAATAATGTAACATTTCAATCTTTCCAAAAGAGCCCCTCCTCTCCACTTATAAAAGGCCCCCACCCCTCCCACCTTATTCACACCTTCAAGCCATTTGGCTCGACCAACCACTGCCCAAATACTCTCCCAACTTCCCCCTCTTACTCTTAGAAGCCTCAATTTTGGCATAACTCTTCTCAAGGAAGCCTTTGGCTCAAATCAAAAAGAGTTACCCGATTTTGAGGTAATGTCTTCTCCAATGTTGTTTTGTTTATTTTTCTTCTCAAACCCCCTAAAAACTTTTTATTCATTTATTTTGTAACAACATCAGTATCCTCAATATACTAGGATGTTTTTATAAGAAGGATTTGAGCTACACTTACACACACATACATCTAATGGTTAAAGAACATACAGTTTCTGTGGATGGCGAATTTCTGCCTCACGAAACGATGATTGTTCAACACTCATATAACACCTTAAAAGGTGGCCATTAAGATGTCACTATTTTTATATATGATATATAATATGTTTAAGTTTTACTTATGCTTCTGTATTTCTCATTTATGGCATACTTTATGATTTCCATTATGGGTAAAACGCGATAATTTCATTTTAGGAAGTGCGGACTACCGCCCCCTCAAAGTGATTTGAATCGTTAATGCCATATGTGGGATGTATAAAGTATGGAGTATATGGTATTATACACTATGTTATACTGGAATTATATTATACATTTATATCATTATGATTTCGTTCCATTAAATATGAAATTGAAATGAAAGTAGCGTTCATGCGTACGTACGACTTACCGTCTCCATGAACGGTGCATTTCATTTCTTACCTCTAAATGTTACGTAATATTATGAATGAATGTATATACTAGATATGTATGATATATATGACATATAAATCATGAATATAATTCTGGAGATAATGGATATTTCACCACATGAACAACTTGTAATTATAAGAAGTTTATTGTTGACTCAAGTACCAAAGATCAACAAAACGACCGTTATTAACTTAAATAATTACATAATGTTCATAACATTGTAATAAGTGATATAAAAGGATAATGAAATTGAAAATGGTTCTTAATAAGGTATATATTAACTCTAGTTTACTATTCAGGAGGTTAAAGAACGGTCGAGTCAGGACAGGACGCAAGGTAAGGGAACTTCTTAACCCAATTTATATTCTTTGGGTTAATCTCCTACTTTAAAATTATGTCATGATATTATTATGTAATATTTTGTATTTTTACATTATTTGTGTGTACTTATAGTGAATACACATTATAGATGTACTTTATTAAAAAAATGTTCTTTTTAAGGACTTCGTCTCAATCCCCTTTCCTTGAGGCATATTTGGTTTTATACACAACTTTCTTTTATACGGTGTCTAAAACCCTTTGACTTTTACGTTTATTCAAAAAAAATCTTTTTATTCGAAGAGTTTTTCTAAACGAAAAAAGGGAATGTTTTTCTTTCCGTACTTATGAGGCGACAACGACTTCTCCTCCGCTGTGACCATTATTTGAGTTTCAGCTTCCTCTTCAAGCCATCATTTTTTTTAATGAAAAATAAATACAAAGTTTTAACTTTCTTTTATTTTGGTATTGAAAATGGTTTTGAAAGAGTTTTTATTATATCAATGTGTTGTATTGATATCTTGGGATTGAAATGTGGAAATGTTAGGTTTCCTTTATGCATGTTTTATGTGATACGATTATGTTATGGTTTATGATATGTTTAAACCTATTCATATGAGGAATGTATTGGACTTAATAAGTGAAGGGTGGAGCCCGCTATAGCTCCTCGATGCATCGGTAGGTCTCATGAGACAACTAGAAGTGGAATTGGCCGAGGCCCTTTCCCAATTTGATTTATGGTTTTGGCCGAGGCCATAATCATTTTAGACGTCTTGGCCGAGGCCTTTACAAAATGTTTCAGAATGTCTGGAATTATACATTCCCTCATTACGAAAGTGGTTATTGATATTTCATGTGATTATTCGACTAGTAGAATATCCATGTGAAGAAGTAAATGGCATTATCTCATTTTACTTTTTCCATATTATGTTGATGTTCAAGTTTAAAAAGGCTTTTGTTTTAGTTATACATTTCCTTAAACGTTAATGTTTATTTATGAAAGCTTCCGCAATATTGTTATCCTTACTGAGCATCTGAGCTCACCCCTTTCAATGTTTTAATATTTTCCAGGATGTGAAGAAGTATTTAATGAATGACCTGTAGGGATTTTCAGAAGAGGATATGAGAGTAGACTATGGAGACTTTGTTATTGTAGTTTTTCACTTTATGATTTAATGTAACGTTTACGAATGCATCCAGTGTTTCCAAGGCTACTAAACTAATCGGCCTTTCGAGACTTGATCTTTTGTGATCATGCCAATGTTATTAAGTAATGCACCGACTCTGGGTAGCTGGGGTCGGGGCGTTACACATAGTGAATCCTCCAAAATGTATAATAAATATAAGGATTTTAAATTTATTTATTTAGTAATATTACTCACCTCTACAAAAAAGGCTATTACATTAATATGTTAGACCATTGGACATATAAAATAATTTTTTTTCACTCCACTTTTGAAAAAACCATGGAAAAAACCATGTTATGGTTTGTGGTTTTCAATATTTAATTATATAGATTCCAAAACCTTAGTTGGTGGAATATTAAGAAATTCCCATCTCATTTTCTATATAAACACACCCAATCTCCCATTTCACTCCACTAAAAATTCCTATATCATGTCCCTACTCTACCCTAATATCTCTATAATTTTCCCATGTTTCCCTAAGCTCTCATGAAGCTCCTCTTCAGGCTCTTGATTTCAAACAAAGAATTAAGGTATTCCACCCTTTTTAGTTTTTATCCATGTTTTTTAATTACTAATACAAATTTATATTCAATGAAAATTTATTGGGATTTGATTTAACACCACCCAAATACTTCCATATATATGTTTTAATTATTATATACCATTTTCTCTCTCATTAATTCCTTCCATGTATACCCAGTACCATGCTAAAATTTCATAAGGGATTTCTCTCTTTTTATTTCCATTCAAGTATTTATCCTATATTATGCATCTAAATTACTTTTCATATGTTAGGATATTATTTTATATGATACCCTTAAATTCAGTTTTATGTATAAACTATCTGAAACCCATTTATCTCTCATAAACGTATCTTATAAATTTACATATGACGACATTATGCTTCGGAAAATGCACCGCGAATTTCCAAGCCAAAATCATCGTTTAGTGAATACCATAACCATTTATCTATCAAGGGTATTCACCTTTATGCACATATACATATTGAATGATACATAAATTTATGCCTTCCACATTCCTTAATTTTTTAATAATTCATGATGATGAATGATTCCATTATATAAGATCTATATGGAACATGTACACAAGAAATGAGATGTTTATATAGGTTGAACCCTAATAGCCCTCCAATGCATTGGTTAATGTTTAGTTTCATAATACTCTTTGTGAAATGGTGTTATACTCATCATAATCCAAGTTTAATGAGAGTTTACTCATGCTAATTCAAGTTCATTGATGGTTTAATCAAGATAATCCAAGTGTAATGAGCCTTTGCTCCTGCTAATATCATGTTGTAAGTCATTCCCACATTACAATGTTATGAAAATCATGGTATATTATTCATTTATGTTCATTTTTCTATTATGTTCCATTTATATTTGTATTTTGTAACACGTATTTCATTATTCATGTGGTACTTTGTTTACTACCTTACTAGGCTTTATAGATTACCCTTTACTTTTGTATGTCCTCAGGTTATCCCATTCAATGCTTAGTAAGAAGGAATGTTGTGGTTATATAAAAAGAATCATTAATAAAATTTGTGTAGTTTATTTAGTATGTATCCATATATTGTTCCTAAGCCCCCTAGAAACTAAAACAATAGATCCTTGGAGTTTTATTAAGTACATATTTATGTAATAAATAATGTTTAGGTATTTAATATAGAGAAGGGTTGTTATAGATGGTATCAAATGACATGTTTAGTTTTTTTGGGATAAGGTTTATAAAAATCTACTGAAATCATTTGGGATAATACTGAGAATAAAAAAAATCCCTAAATTTTTGTTAATATAGATTAATTGGTTTTTCAAAAAAATACATTCATGTCTGATATGAACAAGTAGAAGTGGCTCTGGTACATATGTATCTTGGGGTACAACTCGAAAACATCACATTGAGATAGACTCTAATAGGAGCTCGTGCATTAAAACGGGCCTTGTTTAACTATTGGTTTGACACTCCCTGAGTATATGCATTGGTAAATTCATATGATTAGTATGAACCATTATTATGTGAATAAAAAATTTCCCCTAAAAATATATGTTGGTAAGTTGATCAGGGATAACATAGATTGAAAGTTATTATTTAATAAGAGAAATAAATAAATGTAATTTATATGTTATCCCTTTTGGTCATTGGATTCCCCTTTATGTGTTTAATAAACATACCCTTAACATTCCATTAATTCTATCCAATAGTCGGTAATAGTAGTACCCGGGGAAACAACTGATGGGAAGATCATTGTGATGACAGTTCTAATGAGACTCTCAATCCTATGGGACCGGGAATAACAAGCATTGTCATGATATGCTCTTAGTTAACTCATGTTTTGAATAGAAACAAGGTTCAAGAAGAATGTCCACCCCCCTAGAATAATTAACAAACTACAATAGGGATCTTCATGAGAGAATGGCCTCCTACATTCAATGGATCATACGATAACTCAATCTCCAAACAATGGATGAACTCTATTGAGAAAATAATCTCCATCCGTTAATATTCTAAACAAGATAAGTTTTTTCTGGATTCGTATATAAGGTCGGGTTATGTTGGACAATAGTGGACTTTGATAAAAAAAATATGACACCTGAGGAAGTGATCAATGCATTAGAATTAAAGGATTTACATAAAAAAATTCGATAATTATTTTTCTCACACCATCCGACTTAAGATAGAAAGGGAATTGTATGTCTTCATGCAAAAGGATGACGAATCCATCGCAATGTATAAGGAAAAATTCACAAGTCTTTTATGATATGCCTCCAACTTTTCTATTACCCTCTATTTCGTGGTTGACTTATTCTTTGATGGGATAAAACCTAGACTAGAGAAAGACCTAGAGATCGATGACATTGATAGCTATGAGAAAATAGTCTAATATTACCAAAAATATGGAAAATTGATCGGTGAATATCAGGGGTATCATGGGGATAAGAAGCAGAAAGTGGATATAAAATCTGGGGGTTCGACCGATAAATCCAACTATTCTAAAAAATTTCATCACCCCACTTTCCAATGGTGAAGAAAGAAGCACCCCAGAAGTTTATTTAAGGGGACGAGAAATGATTTAGGTCTGGAAGAGAAGGGAACATGGAAATTATCTATCTAAATGAAAATCCTTCTATTGTGATAGAATAGTGTAACGCTCTATTTGAGCATTAATGCCTTGTTCATTGCTACAACGGAAAAAAAACCAGGGCACATGGTGAACCAGTGCCCTATGCCATGAGTTTTTGGAGGCAACATTCATCTTCCAAGGTAGAAAGGGAATGGTTTTTCCATTAATACTATTGAAGTGAATCCCAACATTGAATTGATGATAGGTATGCTAGTTATTCACTCAAGGATACCAAATGCACTTCTTCATTAAGGTTTTATGAATTCCTTTATATATTTAATGCATAGTAACCAATCCTAACACCCCCCCCCCAAATAATCGAAGTGAAGATGTCATTGAGACTGAAAAATTGGGAAATTATTTCATCCCATAAATAGAAATCCTCTCTGGTCACAATTTTTTTATTGAAAATCCATAAAAACCACTTCATACTTCCTCAGGTGAAATTTTATTCAATTATAGGCAAGGATTGACTTTCCCTATATAGATCCAACATACATTGTCATGAAATGGAAATCACTCTCCATATAGAGAATCGACCCCTGATTCTGTGTATGTGCAAGGAGGAGGATGAATATTATCTAGAAACATGATCTCAATCATGGATATTACTTTACTATGAGAACTCATATCGTGATAATATTACTGATTTAAAAAAAAGGATCCAACCTCAAAGACATGCCTATTATGAGGAATTCACTAATGTATTTCCCAAGTAATTTCTGAGTCCACCTCCTAGAAGAAATGTTGAATTATAAATTGATATCATACCTAAGGAACTGCTAATATCCAAGACTCCATATAGAATGGATTTTGTTTATCTTAAGGTGCCAATGAAACAAATTCATGAGAATATGGAAAAAGGTTTTATACACACAAGTCTTTCACCATGGGGTCAACCAGTCTTCATAGTTAAGAAGAAGGATCGGTAACTCCACATTTTCATTGATAATCCTGAGCTCATCAAAATCGCTATAAACAAAAAAGTATCCTTTTACCTGAATTGTGGATTAGTTCGATTAGCTAAGTAGAGCACAATACTTCTCCAAGTTTGATTTTATGTTAGGATATTACTATGTAAGGATAAAGGTGGAGGATATCCCTAAGAAAGATTTTTGTATAGGGTACGAGAACTATGAATTAATTGTAATTCCTTTCTGACCCACTAATTCTATAAAAATCATTATGGACATGATGAAAAGAGTCTTTAGAAATTACCACAACAAATTTTTTATAGTATTTATATAAAAAATTATAATATAATCCAAAACCAAGGAGGAACATTAGGACCATATAAACACTATACTGGAGACCTTGTGAAAGGAGAAGCTCTATGAAAAGTACATCAATAGTGATTTCTGGTTGACAAATGTCTCATTCTTGGTGAATATCTTCAAATGAAATGGGATATTTTTGTATCCCTCCATGAAAAATTAAATTGAGGAATGGCTGAGGCCAACATCTGTGATGTATTTCCATATCTTCCATGGGTTAGTTGGATATTATCGCATATCTGTGAGTAATTTATCAGGATTGTGGAACCCCTAAAACATGATAACTAGGTAGGAAGTCATGTTTTCTTGTAATGATGAATGTAAAGAGAGATTCGTTTTGATTATATGGAGGCTTATCACTATTCTGGTTCTCACAATACCCACATGTAGAGAAATTTTTGTGGTATTCATTGATTCGTTGAAGAAGGTCTTGGGCAGTGTGATGATAAAAAAATGACAAATTCATTGCCCATGAATCAAGGAAATTAAAATTTCATGATCATTACTATTCAACACATTATCTATAGTTAGTTTTAGTAATCATAACATTGAGAATTTGGAGACATTTACTATTCGGGGAGAAGTGTGAAATATATATGGAGTTAAAAAACCTCAAGAATATATTAACACATAAAGAGTTGAATATTAACCAATAAAGATGGTTAGTGCTTATCAAAGACTAGGACTAATCAATCCATTGTAACCATTAGAATGAAATCACGGTGGTGGATTCTCTATGTAGAAAGGACCCAATGATACTCTCATTAATACGAACTGAAAAGGATGAAATCTTATTGGATTTGATGAATATGGAATGTGAATCATAAATAAGGGAACATCATAAATCATTTCAAAAATTATTTCTCAACCATATCTTTTGGAATGGTTATAGTATGCTTAAAAAGATTATGTGGGAGTTCAGAAGAAATTGGAAACTATCACAAAATGGAAATCTTCAGAGTTTAATGTCAATGAAGAAGGAATTCTAATATTTGGTTCAATATTATATCTTCCATAATTTCCTGAGTTAATGAAAGATCTTTTGGCTGATGCACATAGATTTAATGTATGCATTATCCTAGGAAACACAAAGATGTATAGTGATCTCTAAGAGCATTATTAGTGGGATAACATTAATAAAAAGATCACATTTTATACATCAAAGTGCATGGTATTTTATTAAGTGAAGAATGAGACAATGAAGTCTAAGGGAATGATTCAACCCTTACCATACCAATATTGAAAGGAGGGAACATAACCATGTAATTTGTTACTGGACTTCCGAATAAATCCAATAGAAACAATGATATTTGGTTTGTTGGGGATCATTTTACAAATATTAAACACATCATGGAAATTTGAGAGGATTTCTCATTGGATCAACTGGCACAGATATAAATCATAGAAGTGGTATGGATGCATGGTGTACCTCTATCGATCGTATTCGATCAAGATCCAAGATTCACCTCTATGTTTTGGAAGATTATCCAACATGATCTGAATACTGAGCTAAACATTAGTGTGGATTATCATACTCAAACTATTGGCCAATATGAGAGGGATATCCAAAAACATGAGGACATGTTCGGAGCTTGCTCAATGGACTTCAATAGAGGATGGGATCAACATCTTCTTCTGGATGAGTTCTCTTACAACAACAGTTGCCAATAAAGCATCCAAATTTCTCATTATGAATCCCTTTATGGGAAGAGGTTTAGAACACCAGCATATTGGGAAGAAGTTGGGGCAAAAAACATCTATTTCAACAAATAGTTGATGAAATGGTGGAGAAGGCTAAGAAAGTCTATCAACTCATTAAAGCTACTCTGAGTTGGCAAATTAACTATGCTAAAAGTCATCAATGATTCTGAGAATTAGATGTCAGAGACATGTTATTCCTTGGTATATCACCACGGAAGAGAGTTATGAGATTTATGGAAAATATAATTCTTAGTCTAAGGTACATCCTCCATTTTGATATATTTGATCTCATTAGAGAAATGGACTACCAAATACCACTCCCACTGAACCCCTCTCATGTACATGATGTATTCAATGTATCACTCTTGTGGAAGTACATACTGAACTCGTCACATGTACTCAATACAGTACGGGTACCATTGGAGAGTGACCTATCCTATAGAGAGAAGCAGGTGAATATCTTATATCATAGGGAAAAATTCTACGAAATAATACAATGTCACTTGTCAAAGTACTATGGAGAAACCATAAGATTGAAAATGTATCATGGGAACCAGGGGAAGTGATGAGTAATAATAACCCTAATCTATTTTATTGTTGTGATGAAACAATATTTTATTAATATGATTCTAATTATTTTAATTCATTATAGAAAACACATGCACTATTTTTTATTATATTTATTATTAATCAGTTTAAATGACTGTTATGTATCACTAAAATTGATTATATTGCCATTGAATTGTGATCACGTGACTGATATAAATTTACGGGTTTTAAAAGAATCTTTTCGATATAGATAAAGAAGATAATATCCTCATCCAATAGACTTGGGTCATACAAAGCCCATTTTTCAGAGCTCGTAAAGGACGTAGAATCACTCAGATTCACTCTTGAGTTGTCCTAAGCAAAGATTGAAAATGGTATGAATGAAAAAATGACCAAAAATAAAAGATCATGTTAATAGATATTTCCACCCAGGAGATGTTATTTGAGTCACACCAAGAGTCGGTCACCATCACACACCTTTCCATTAGGTCTTATGTGGTTTTTATAAAAGGTTAATTAATAATGTATTAGTTAGTTTTGTTAATCCCTTTTTATAAATAAATATCTTATTCCATTAATTCCCTTATGAAAATAAACTTTCTTAAAAAGTGTCAAAGTTGATAAATAGTCTTTTCAGGAAAAAAATGTTACTTTTCATATATATAAACAATATATTAAACTAGTTTTTTAATAATATTATAAAAAAAATCTAATAAATTATGACTATATCAGTTCCTTATCTGTAAATTATTAGGTAATCAGTTTGATTATAGGTATATTTTTTATATGATAAAATAGAAAACATATTTTTAAAGAATTTATTTCAAGTAATTAGTTAATTTTTTATATAATTAATATTTTAATAATATATTATTATCAAATTTACATTTATAATAATAAATGAGTATATAATTTTTATGAAGTCAAATGAAATTTTTATTATGGTTTGAATACTATTTTTGTCAAAAACCAGAAATTTTCAATAAATATCTGTTTTCATTTAAAAAGTGAAAATTCACATATTTAGAAAATTTTTAAGATAAAATGAATATTATTTTTGGAATCAGGCTGTCAAAATTATCCAATAGTTAATTTTTCATAATTTGATAAGATTGTTGAATTTTAGGAAAAAATTAAATACCGTATAAAAATAATATATTCTTTATGACATCATAATGACCTAAAAATGCTATCATAAATACTATAATTACTATTATTTCCCCAATATATGATTTCCTATGTGAATTATATTGTTTAAATTAATTTATAATTTTTTATTGAACAATCAAATAAGTATAACATCCTTTATGATTTTAAATTAATTTTTTTAACAATGTGACTCACCTCCATATATGTAAGGCTAATATTGTTAAATGTTTTCCCAGTGGACTAATAAATTAAAATTTTCCAATAAACATTGGTAAAATATTGATAAGGTATTTGGTTTTGAATATTTAATTATATAGATTCCAAAACACAAGTTTGTGGAATATTAAAGAATTCTCCTATCGTTTCCAATAATAACCCTCCCAATCTCCAATTTCTCTTAACTAAAAATCCTTGGAGCACGACCCTACTCTTCCCTACACTCTCAGGAATCCTCCAAATGTTACCCCAACTCTTAAGAAGCCCGTATTAAATCTCATGAAGTCACACACTCAAGTGACATATTCCATCCTTTTTCATTTGCATCCTAGTTTATTTTTGTTGTAATACAATTCTACATTCAATTAAAAATGTTGGGGTATGATTTCAAACCTCACCCATACATCCCTATTTATTTGTTAAAATGATATACAACATTATATATCAATAATTCCTTCCATGTATACCCATTACAATGCTGAAATTCTCTAAAAAATTTCTCTCTTCTTATATCCATTCAAGTATTTCTCCAATATGATGCATTTAAATTCCTTTTCATATATTGGGATATTTTTTTCCTTTATCCCATTAAATTATATTATATGTATAAATTATTATATACCAATTTATCTCTCATCAACCAAACTTATGAATTTCCATTTGATTGCATTATGCTGCCAAAATTGCACCGCAATTTTCCAAGCCAAAATCACAGTGTAGTTAACACAATAACCATTTCTCTATAAATGTTTTTAAAATTTATGCACATGTACATAATTAATGGTACATACATGTATGTATTCCATATTCTATAATCATGTGATAACTTATGATGTTGAATGATTCCATGTTATGTGATCCATATGGCACACAAATTCATAAAATGAAATGATTATAAAGGGTGTGCCCTGATAGTGCCCCAATGCATTGGGTAATGTTTTGAATCATGATGCACCATGTTAAATTAGGGTTTAATCATTATAATCAATGTGAAATTAGGGTTTAATCATGATACTTTATGTGAAATGAGGTTTTACTCATGTTAATCCATATGTAATGAGCCTTGGCTCATGCTAATATCAAGTTGTATGTCGTTACCACATTTCCATGTTATGATAATCATTATATATCATTAATTTAGGTTCATGTTTCTATAATTATCCCTGGAGAAGCCTATTTCCTAACATGTATTGTATTCTTCATGTTATTCATTGTTTACTCCCTCACTGGGCTTTATAGCTTACCCTTTCCTTATGTATGTCCTTAGGTTATCCCATGCAATACTGAGTACAACAGAATATTTTGGGAATGTAAAAAAAATTCAATAATGATGTTTTACATTATGTCTTATGTTTTCATATAATTTTCATAAGCCTAATTTCACTTGACCTCTATATCTCCAAATTTGTCTTGTGTACACATTTATTTAATATCATGTTTATGATTTTAATATAGATTAGGGTGGTTATAATTTAGGTATCACCCATATCCAAATGAAGTCATAAATAAATGGAAAAAAAATCATAATCGATCATATAATAACAAAAAAATGATTTGGGTATCATAAATATGTGATCATATGCTAACCAGTGGAAAAAACTTGTTTCATAATCATTTCCTCAAAGCTTACCCTAGGAAAGGAAGTGTGATTGAAAACCATATAACCTTCAGAAGAGAATAGTGTTACATAATTATTATTCCATAAAAACATAAACCATTCAAAAAGAAATATTATAGAACCATTGGATCATTTCCTATATGTTCATGAGTAACATCACTAAGTGTAATAATATATTCAAAATAACATGGAAATTTATTTTAAAAACATTTCTTAAGGAAAATATCCTCTCTTCATTGAAAAATATTTATAATATATAAAAAAGGAATTTTTAAAACAATTCCCTTCAAAATTAACATGAAATCATACAAATTATGCTTTGAAAACCTTTTGGAAGACATTATCATTGAAAGCATACAAAGAGGGATTCAAAATGTTTTGAAAATAATTTATTGTGGAACTTTATAAAAGGTGCATGAATGTGTTTTGGAAACCCTTTATTTGAAATAAAATTCCAAACATATAAATAAGAAATGAAATCATTTTTAAAAACAATTTTAATTTAAATAATATTAAATAATCCTGAATAAAATTTGAATGTAATTTTCCATTAAAACATTTAATAGAAACTTGAAAACATTTTAGAAACTATTTTCCATAGAAAATTATAAATAATACGTGGAAAAAATTTTAAAATAATTTTCCTTGAAAAATTATAAAAATCCATGAAAACCTTTTGAAAACCTTTTTCCTTAATAACATATAAATGAATCTTAAAACCCTTTTAAAAACACTTTCCTTGAATAATACAATAAAAAATAAACAAAATTATGAATGTTTTTTTTGAAAAAAAAATTATTTTTAAAATTATTTATAAAAACATTTTCTAAAAAATTATTATATTAAACATGCAAAGGAAGCTTCATAGATATGATAGCAAGTGAATATGTACATGGAATATGAGGTAAGATGAAAATTATTTTTTTACCATAAAAGAGTTGAGAAATACATTGAATAAAAACAAAAAAGAATATTCCTTTGAAATAATTGGTAATATAAAAAAGGGATAAGACTTCATTAAATGATTTTAGGAGAATAGTAAAATATTATTGGAAACCCTTTTTAGAAAAAATGGTTTTGAAGGAACACAGATTTCCAACCGAAGAGAGGGTAATGTCAGGATTTATTAAACACTTTATCAACTATATAATCTTACAAAAATCAAAAAAATTATTCCAATATATTAATATATCATGAGTAAGTAGACAAGAATAAACTCATTATTTTTATTGAGTGATGTATTATAATATTGCATCAAAAGAAGCAAAAACATAATCAATCTCTAATAGCAATGAGATTGATTCAAATAATTATTACCACATGGTAAATTTGAACCATACTCCACACATAAAAAGTGAAATTAAATGAAGCATAAAATATCATTAAAATAATAACAGTTATAAAATGAAAATTCTAATGTAGTATATACAACTCATGAGAAAATACAGGTGAATAACATGACACGTGTCTCAATGAATCCAAATTGAGACAAAATTACATACAGATTTGGTAATTTTTTGAATAACAAAACCCATGAAATAAATAACATAGAATGGAAATGTAGATAAAAAAATTATTAATATAATATCTTAATTCATACATTGGCAATATAGACGGCACAAAAATATAAACGGGTGGTGAATAAAACATGTAACCGAAGGAAATAAAAAGTGATATGCAATCCACTTAACTTATTTCTTGACTCTCATTGTACTCATAAAAAACACATGTATAATAAATATAATTTTATTATAAATCAGTAATAGAACTATATTCATATATCTATCAAATTTTATGGTTTTATTGTGATTTTATATTATCCGCATGTTAACAACTCTAGGTTAAAGTTTCACTTCTAGTAATGTTATCTTTGTTCTTCTAATGTGTCTTAATTTGTTATATCTTTAGCCCCTATAAATATATCATGATTTAAAGAATATACACCATGATATAAATATCATTAATATTCAGTATATTTGTATTATAATAATCTATATAATATATATGTATGAAATGGCTTACACTATTCATGGATAGGGTACACCGTACGTACTCATGAAATCCATTTTTTATTATCGTACTGAAATAAAGAAATAAAATTAAATATATGTCCTTAAATATATTATAATTCAAGTATAATTTATAATTTCATATACATCATATAATTTTACTAATCATATCCTTAATACATTCCATGTAGTGTGTGAATGATTCACATTACTTTGAGGGGTGATAGTCAACACATCCTCCAATGAAATTATCATATTTACAATAAATGTAATGTATAGAGACATGTGTTGTAAAAGGATTAAATAATTATAAAAACAAGATAAATATAATATATAACATACATATAAGTATTTTCCCACATAGTGTCTATCATGAGAGTTTGTAAATAAGAAATAAATAATCATTGTTTCATGAGGTGGTAGTTAACTATACACATTGACAATATGTTTTATCCCATAAAATGGATGTTTGTGTATGTTAAGGAAGAATAATTAGAATTAAAACATACTATTATGTTTAGAAAACTAGTTTTTTTATAAAATAATTGAATAAGATTTTTTAAGGGGGTGTATAATTGATATAAATTTAAAGAAATAGAGGAAGAATGTTACCTCTTCATTGGAAAACTCCTTTTGGTTTATAGCAAATAGATTCCATTGATTGCTTTATTACCGAGGTGATTCTACTTGGATTATGGGAATAATGTGGAGGATCTATTTTGAAAGATCATGATCGATTCAAAATGGATGGAGAGGGGTGAGGAAGTCAATGGAGAGGAGCCCTTATTATAGTGGAGGATGAGTTACACTCTTGTAATTTTTGTGCAAATAAATTCCAACCATCTTCTTACCATGTCAAGTGGAACCAATAATGGGAACACTAATATTTAAAGGGGATAATTGTCGAAATATGTCCATACAATGGATTCATATAATGTTTCAATATCTTTTTGGTTCATAAATTTATGTTTTAGTCAATAGTTATGGTTATTTTTACCTAAGTAAATATAAATAATTTTAATTCCTTTCACAAAATATTATGGTCAAGAACTAAGTTGACATTATTAGACAATAAAAATTACAATGATTACAAATACAGAATCAATTTTTCACAATTATAATCACAGAAGTGGAAAAAATTAATCTCTAATTAATCACACTAATACGACTGCACTGTGTGTTTCTGAAGTAAAAATTATCCACTATTTTCTATGTTTTCATATTAAATATCAATGTGAAATTGGTTCCAATGACCTACAATGGATTAATTGATTCAAATTTTGTTTAATAAAACATTGAAATAAATTTAATATATTATTTAAAATTTTAGACTAATTAAATAAATTATCATTTTAGAATTAAAATATAGTATTTTTTACTATTAATTAAAAAATAATGATGATTCTCAAAGAAATCCCAAAATATTACCAAAATATAATTTCTTAAATAAAACTACAAAAATATTTTTATTTTATAAAATAAAATTCATAATTGTGTCTAAATTTATTTTTAAAATGGTTTCTCAATTCAAATGTGATAACACTCACTCAAGTATTAACACAAGATAACTCAATTTTGTGTGTACCAAAAGCTAATCTAAGTATTGAGTTTAGTGAGAGATCAATATTATTTGAATATAACAATAGAAAAATGTAGTTATATTTTATTTATATAAATAAATAAATATTTAAAGTGTTTTTAGAAATGAAATATATCGTAATGAAAATTTCATTTCGAAAATAATTCCCTAATTCTCATGGTGATTCACCGCCCACCAAAGGAAGTCATGCAAACTGGTTTTTTAATACGAACGTATGTTTAATAATCTCTATACCCCAATTTTATGTCCTTGAAGGGCCCGTATGAACCTAAACCAAATTCTCATTCAATGAGAGCTCCAAAGTTTAATAGTTAGACTCTAAGAAAACTCAAAGCAGTTAATCAAATTCTAGATAACAATGGTCGATCATCTCTTTATAAGTTTCCTCTTCTCGTTCTCCATATTACGCTCTATCATATTTTATCCCTATAATTTTATTGTTCATTTTGTTGGTTTGTAGGTCTCATCCCCACTATATTAAATTTTATTCATAGGTTTAATTAATTATTTCCCATTATTTTCATTCCTTATTGGAGAAACCAGATAAGGGATTTGTGTTTAAAGATCCCATGATATCGAGGTATGTGGTTTCATTTTGATTAACCAATATAATGAACACTAAACTTATAGATTTTATTAAATTGGTTTCAATTCAATATGTAGAATTTTATTATTATGAAATTTAATTTCTTAAAAACCTAATTTCATTAAATTGGGGGATTTTCATTTTTGAAACTGGGTTTTTCCATAAAATTGGGGAAAACCCCCCATTAACAACAAATTGGGGTGTAACTGTTAAATTGATGGAATTTAGTGGAATTTAAAATATTGAAATTGATGGAAATTTTTGGAAATTTAAATTAAGGACATTAACCTGTGAATATCTATTTTGAAATTTATTTTAGTATTAATTTGAATTCATAAATTTGAAAATTTGATTAATATGGTTTTGTTTGAAACTTTTGTTTTTTATCAAGAAAAGTGAGTTTTTTAAACTCAATTTTTATTTTGAAAAGAAAAATTGTTAGATTTTAAATGGGGAGTGGGATGAATTTTATTTTAAGAAATCTTTATGAAACTTTCTGATCATTGATTTATTATTATACCAAATGAAGGCCTTATATGTTTAGTGAGTTATTGGATAACAATCTCCTATTTAAAATTCTCTCAAAAATAAATATATCATGTCACATCCCTGATATGATGGTGAAGAAGTCTCCTTTTTTCATACCAAAAGGACGTCTGTTTACATATATTTTTGTTTCACCTTGAGTGATTATAGTCCCTTAGCCTCAAACTATCATATATTTTATGCATCTTACCACGTTTTTTCCCTGTTTATATTTTAAATTCATATATAACAATGCATTAAACCAATTTGAATGACTTGTGAATTTATGTGAACTATTTTATATAAAATGTTTTATTAAAAAATATTTTTTAAAATATTCTATCAATTGAATTTTGAATAATTTTTTAAATTTACTTCCATTATTTTTAATTTAATCTATGATTTGTTTAAACATCATTATTAAATTCAAATTTTATTTTATAAAAATTTTAATTACATTATTTGGTTAATTAAATGTCAGAATCTATTATGGAATCCTTGGTGAGACCCTAATAGGGTTTTATACCACACCCTACTTAGGCCTTTAGGGGTTTGTAGAATATCTCCATAATGGTTTGAGAAGGGGTAAATCACCACATGGTGGTGGTCCTAGCTGTTGAACCATGGACTTAGATTGTTGCATCCTTTGGGATGTAGGAAACTATTTTCAGTTCTATTGTACATTTCTTCAATAAATTGTGTTTTTATATATTTTTGAAAACTATAAAACATCTCCATGTATAGTTTATTTTGATTGCATACTAATTTTCCAATCTACTTATGAATTGTTTTGTAAAATTTGATCACACTTTAATTTTTTATTATGCCAATTACCTATTCTAAAACCATGTATACTGGTAATGACCACTGAGCCATGTTAGTGTTTTCTTAGTTATTATAAACAAGGGTACCCATGATAGTTTGTGTGAAATTAATAGAAAAGTATGTTGGTTATAGATATTACATTGATGATTCTATGTAGTTTTGTATTCTTTTCAGGACTAAGGAGTTAGAAGTGATAGAGTTACTAAGAAGTTGTAACTGAAAAGACTCGTTGGTCACCATGGGTGGTTTTGGAATGATTAATAATTATTTGCAAAAGGATTTTCATAGTTTCTATTTGGAAGGATGGAAATACAAACCTTTTCTCTTTAATTGTTTGGATTTTTTCCCAAATTTCCCTTATTGAGTGTTAATAAAATGTCTTATTTGTTGAATTTGGATGTTGGGTCTCATCGTGACTCTTAGAATAAATTAAAATCATATCCAAGAGGAATATTCCACTGAAACACAGTGAGAAAACACCCTTTTGTACTAGAATCTAGTTGTGGTGATTATAGTAGTGTCCAAGATCTAGTATAATAACCACAACTAGGATCTATTTTGTATCATACTATGGAAAATCTAAGGGATAATATATGTACTCATTCTAGAGAGTTACTCCACCAGAACCCTCCAGTGTTCAATGGAAACATTGATCCTCATGAGTTTATTGAATGGATGTGCATGATAGATCATTTTCTTCATTGTTTTGGGACACAAGGCTAAATAAATGTGAACAGTGAAACAATAATGATTATAGTATTGAGGATGAGTTTATGGTACATGATGATAACGATGAGGAAGAATCATCAGGGCCTAGTGTGGAATTATTTCGATGTTCTATTCACAAACCATTTTTATCCACAATTGATGTTACCTTCCTATGCTATGAAGTCTTTCAAATTGATTAGGTTGACAGGAGAATCAAATACTATACAAACGTTTTTACCGAGTATCTGTAGTGTTAACCTAATATAGTACTGAATGAGAAGTTAATGGATCAAAAGATCGAGTTGGGGGTCTAATATGATATTGTATATCTCTTTTTTCATTCATAATATCCTTATTTTGTAGACATACTCAATAGTGGACTAATGGTCAAAATAGGCCTAGCTAGTATGCTAGGGTTGTCCGTATTTTCTTTCTCTCCCAATGGTAGTACATGTTCATTCAAATGAAATTGAAATTTTGTTGATTCTCATGGTGGTTATCAATAATTTTTTTGTAATTCTCTTATACTACTAGGTAGAGGTCATTTGTATTGTTAATATAGATGTAAAATAGGACATTAATCATGGGTTTTCCTAGATGCACCAAATATATGTGTCTTGGGTTGACACTAGGGTCACCTATGGATGTTCATACATGTCTATTCCACTCCTCCTATGGAACGATATAATAATATCCTTCTTAAACTTTGGGAAAAATAGATGATTCAAAAATAAAAGGGTTTCATCCACAACAATCTAGAATAAATCATTTTTATGTAGTGGAAGACTTTCTAATGCAAGAATATATAGGTCCATCATCTGTGAGAGGTACCATAACATATAATTGTAATTAGTTACTGATTTATTTGATACAAATACACCTCATTCATTTATTTCAACCTGAATTTTTAATATTCTAAATCATCATATGGATATTTTTTCTTATGTGATGGATATTACTACTCCCCTTGGTATGAAGTGTGAGCATGGAATATGTAGTCCCACATTTGTTTTCTCAATTTATGATTTTGATCTTTCATGGAGTTTTCTGCTTCTTGATGTGAAATCTCATGACATCATTTTCAGGATAGATTGGCTCATTCACAAAAAATCCCAATTTTTTATCTTCGATGGGTGTCATTTACTATACACTAAGGTGTATGCCGTATCTTTCAAGAAAAATATTTCAAAAGTTCAATAATATTTGTTCCATAATATTTTGATTTAGATAAAGTAGTATCTATATTTTTTATCTAAAGTGGGAATATTTAAGTATTTATCATCCTCTAGTTTTTATAAATCTCACCAACATATTTCATTCTATCTTATCTTCTTATTTCCGTAAAAGAAAATGGGGTTTATATTGATTTAGTTTTGGGTACATAAAAATATTCTATTCAATCATACCACATGGAACATTGAAAATTAAAGAGATGATGACTCATTTAAATAATCTTCTATATAAAGTCTTTATAGGCCTGGTTTTGTCACATTGAGGGGAACCAATTCTCTTTTCGGAGAAGGATTGTAGTTCACTTCACCTTTGTGTGAATTATTGAAAAATTAATGATGTTGGGGTAAAGAATAATTATCCATTCACACGGATCTAAGATAACTTTTATTAGTTTTAAGGGGAAACATGGTTTTAAAAAATAGAACATCATTCTAGTTACCATCAGTAGAGGGTAAAAAATATGACATCTAGAAAAACACCTTTAAGAGCATCTTCGGTCAAGATAGATATTATATCCCATTCATAATTTTTTTCTGAATGTTTTATTATTTAATAACTTCTCTAACATGGAATGGATTACAGTTTTCTTTGGATGAAATGTTTCAGAGTTATTTTGTTGATATGAAATTTCACTTCACATATGTGCATGTGTTGACTCTTATAAAGGTTTTGGCAGGGCTATGTGGTCTTCTTGGATGAATTGAGGTTAGGTTTAGGTTTTTTTCTTATGAAAGGGGATCAAATTCTTTCTTATGTCTCTCATTATATATTTTAAAATGCGAAGAATTACCCAACACATAACCAAGAACATACAGTTGTGATGAATTGGCCTAAGAGTTTGGGACATTACCTTTATGAATAAATGATTATCTTGTTTTGTATCCACCATATATAGAGTTATATATTCCCTAAATATTATTTTAATCATAGCCAGAGATGTTGGTTTTAATACCTAAAATAATTAGATTTCGACATCAACTATAGCCTTGGGAAAGGGAATCTCATCATAGATGCATTGATAATTAAACATATGTCCCAATAAGTGAATGAATCTTCATAGTAGTGGAACATGATGGATCTATTTTAACAATTTCATACTGGAGTCTTGGAATCAGGGGATGAGGTTTATTTTCCAAATTTTTATTTGTCATACGGTCTTCACGAAATGATTCATTCCAAATGGCATCTTGATGATTATTTCTGAAGAACTAGAGACACACTTTATGGTTTTGAGATGAGTTTTGTGTGGTTGTTCTCCAAAGAGGGAATAATTTTATTCTAGAATAGTTTTTTCAAAAATTTTGTGCTATAGAATGATGGTATGAGGCATTTCCCTAACTCCAAATGGGTTGTCTACCAAAGAGACACAATGATGTTCAATGACATGCATTTTCGATTCTGGTGTCCATGTGTCAGATGAAACATTGTTCAATTTTGTTTCACATTTTCAAAAATGCCAATTGGTCATGGTCAAGCATGAGAGACCATCATGTTTGAATCATACACTAAGAGTATAAACATGAAAGTGGTATGATATATTTATAGACATTATTGACAGGTTTCCATGTACCCAGAGAAAAATGAATTTTATATGGGTTGGGATTAATGGGTTGACCAACTGGGATCACATTATACCAATTCCCGATACTTCCATATATGAGTATTAGGGAAATGTATACTTTAAAAATATTGTTCGTTTTCTTGAAGATCCAACTAATATAGTTTATAAGAGAGGTCCTCATTTCCCTTATCATTTTTTGGAGAGGCATTCAGGAGGCACTGAGATCTTAAGCCCATTTGATCACATCATAACATCCACGTTTGGATGGTCAGATAGAGTTTTGTTTACATATTATTGAGAATAGGATTTGAGCTTGGTTTCATGAATTATATGGGGATTAGGATTACCATATGAGGATTGTTCAGTTTTTTTATAACAATAGCTACCATTATGCAATTAGAATGGATCCTTTTAAGGAATTGTATGGTTGGACTTACAGATCTATGTTGTGTTGGTCAGATATTAATGAAAGATCCTCAATTAGAATGATAATGATTCAATTGATAACTAAAAAAATTGTGTTTATTCATTATATAATTTTGATAGTACCTACATTGTATAATCTATATTCTTATTATTGTTGTAGAACAATGGAATTGTTTGTTGGTGACCTGGTGTTTTTCAAATTTTCACAATGTTTGGTTCATCCACATCATGGGATGTATGGGAATCATAGTCTTCATTTTTTCGGAACTTTTTGAGATTTTTCATTAGGTGGGAGAAGTTAATATCAATTTAGCACTTCCACTACAGATTATGTCAGTACATACTATCTTCTATTTATCTCAACTCTAAATGTATCTACTTGATCCATCTCATATTCTAAGCTAGAGTGATTTTGATGTCAAACACCATTGGTCAATGACAATATTTCTAGTCCGGATAGTATGTTCTGAAACCAATGAACTTCAGGGGAAGAACATAGAATTAATTTGGAATCGATGGAATCACGGTTCTTACAATCATGAGCTATGGGAGAGATAGGCACTTATGAGCGAGTTGTGGCCTAATCTTTTTGGCATGGAATCTTTTGAGTTGTGTTTCAGGTATTAGAATGTTTCTATGGGGGGGGGGGATTAAAGAATTATGTTAATGGTTTTATGTATTCCTAAAACCCATTTTTATATATCTTTAGTTGGTTTTCATTTATAGTTGTATTGGGAGACATTTTAAATGTTTTAATGTTTTTGGGCCTGTTCACGGTTGGGGCCCGTTGTTCCCAAACTGTATGCCCTATCATAAAAAACCTTGAAAATCCAAGAAGAGTAGTTTATCATAGTTTGTTAATGGTTTAACAAACCATGTTCCCTCATGGATAAACCATTCTAATAATTTAAAACAGGAACACAAATAGGGAAAATGTATTCACTAATCATGTATCCTTACCTTAGAAATAATGTATACAAGTTTTTTCAACATAACATATGTTTTTAAGTCATGAAACCCCACTTTTAGGTCCCCAGTAGACTTGTATGATCCCATATTGATTTCAATATCCAAGGGATCTTCTTAGAGTAGTTATTTCCCCTTGATACCCTTCTAAATGTGGATCAATGCTTGGAAATTGGTGGTCAATCCTCTCTTTGTTTGTTTCCTCTTTCAATTATCTATCATACTCTCTCTTATATTTCCTCCCTAGGGTTTTTATTATCTCTATGTTGGTTTGTGGATCAGACCTCAAATGTTTTGAATCATCGACCCATGTTTGATTGTTGATTTCTTATAGTCTCAATTCTTTGTTGGTGAGTCCCGATTTGGTCTTTGGGTTTTGAGATCTCATGATCCCGAGGTATGTGATTCCATTTTTATTAGAATGTTTAACTAACATAAATTTTTTTGATATGATTAAATTTATTTCAATTGAATATGTGGAATATTATAGTTATGAAATTGAGTTTTCTATATAACAATTCCATTGAATTGATGAGTTTGTTTTTGGAAATTATAATTTTTTAAAAATTTGGGACACCCCCCATTTTGTTGAATTGGTGTACAATTAGGAAATTGATCAAATTTGGTGGAATATAAATCGTTGAATTTAAATTATAGAATTAATATTTTTGAATTTAAATTTTTTAATGTAATGGAATTTTTTTTAAAATTAAATTTTTGAATTTAAATATTGAAATTTAATTGTGAAATTGAATTTGGAATCAATTTCAAATTCTTATTTTTGAAAAATGGAATACAATAATTTTGATATTATGTTGATAAAGTAACCTTTTGTCCATAACAATGGGGCATGTGTATAGACATTTTATCATGTCACCTTGAGTATGTATTGTCCTTTATCCAAAAATTGTCATAAATTTTTGTAAAATGACAATTTTACGTGCTTGTTTGTATTGAAAATCAATATATTCCATTGTTGAAAACCATATTATATAACTTATGAATTTTAATAAGATGTTTTGTATAAAATGTATCATTAATCCATTTGTTTATAAATAATCCATCAATTGATGTGTGAAACAATTTATTAATGTATTTCTATCATTTGAAATGTAAAACCTAATAGTATTATTATTATTTTTGAATTACAAAGCCATTTTTTTAAATTTTAATGCACTAAATTTCGTTAATTATATATTTGAATCTATTTTGGTGTCATTCGTGAGACCCTAATAATATTTTAACTGAAACCATATCTGTAACTTAAGGTGTTTTTTGATTATCTCCTTCATTGACTGAGTAGTGATAATGAACCACTTGGAGGTGGTCTAAGCTACTCATATTGGGACTTGGAGAGTTGCATCCATTTAGAGTTAGGATAATCTTCTAGTTTTTTAGTTATTTCCTGTAGTACATTGTGTTTCTATACCTATTGGATATATGGTACACATTTCTCTATGGATTTTCTTTTGTATAAATTCTGTTTTTCCTTCCTTCTTCCATAATGTTGGGGGATAATTTATTCCCTCATTAATTTTGTATGATTCCAGGTCCTAATAACTGACCCAATGGGATAAAGAAGGCCATTTCATCAATTTATGTGTCAGAATAGTTATTCGGTTCTTGGGATTCCTAGGTTTGTTTGTGACAATGTCTAGCATTCCACCCATGTGTCCATATTTATCCCTTTTATTTCCACACTCAGACCCTAACCAGATTATAATTCATTAGTAAAGTACACAATGATCATAAATCTGTGTCCCAATGTATTTAGGGAAAATTCTATAAAATAAGTTTCCTTCTATCATTTTTGAAACCCCTAGGTACAATAACTACACCAACAATAGTAACTACTATTGTCCTTACTGAATTAGAATTCATTAGAAAAGAAATTTCCATCCATCTGTATAGAAATAAAAAATTTAAACATCTGCATAGGTAATAAAAATTTGTAACTTCTGAGAATAACAAACATACAAACACACCCAACAATCCAATGAGGTGTTAAATTACACATTCCTCCAAGGAAAAAAACACTATATTAAGAATTAATTTTATAACATTTTAACTAGATATTTAAAAAAAATATTACTTTAACACCAACACACTTTGAATAAAAAAATAATTTATCATGTAAGATTATTATTTGATCATCATATATATACAACATAAAATTTCATTAAATATTATTTTTATAAAACAATGGTCCCTTACTGCAAAAAAATCAGTTATTTACCATTTTCTCACGCATTTACAAATCACCACTAACTTGTTATATGTATAAATCTCATCACATACCATCATATACTCTCGAATTTGACACAATATTTTATAATTTAAATAATCATAAAGACATTAATCATCAATATTAGATCACATTTACCGATCCCAAGCCACAAATCTCCCCTAGATGTGTAGCTCAAGAAGCTTATATAGAATTGATAGCCATAAAATTATTACTACAAGGATTTTATTCCTAGGTTATATTTTTGATAGCTGATTATCAATGTAATACATAAAACCAATAACATGAACCCGTGGTGAGAATTTATTTGATTCCCATTCCAACAACCCATACTTTTTCAATTGAAAAATACAATGGGGTGATACTTGGTCCTCGATCTTTCATTTTCAAAGAAAAAATTACATAGAACTAATTTCAACTATGAGGGACCAAATGGCCATTTTATGATTAATAATATAGCAGCTATAATTCCCATAACTACTATTGTACTTATCATATAGAGTATATACCAATTACACTTTTAGAGTAATTTTATACATTACTATGAAAAATATTCCATATATATGGTTTTTATAGGTTGATTAAAAATATAAGAATCAAGATAAAATTAACATTTAATTGGTAATTTATCATTATCCCCCTTTTATAAATAATCCAATACATGATACTGTTATCATAAAATATGAGATTCCCTAATTATAGTTTCAATTTATAATTTTATCAGAACATAAAAACTAACATTTGATACAAAAAGTTTTCTTAATTGAGTTAACATTCATATGTTAATACATTAATGATAACCCAATCTGTAGCATCAAGAAGAGTTATTGAAAACATAATTATAAATATAGATCTCATCACAATTCCAAAATGTTATTATATATTCCCCTACATCCATACATTCAATGAACACACAATACTACACAATTATCATTAAATTTCATTGATGATTACTATAGTGTTATAAAAGTTACATTCATAGTACGTGTATTATTCTATATAACTCAAATAATTACTATTATATTAACTCTAATGATATCATCTAGACAATTATTCATGAGACACATTGTGAACATAACATCCAACTGAATACCCTTATCAACATTTGTAGTAATATTTTTTTGGATATATTTTATAATTGAAACACTAATTATTTAAATATTTCCATATTTAATCAAATAATATAGAAATCACAATATAAAAAATCAAAAAAATTAATCACCCATAATAAAATTGTAAAGAATATATTTGTAAAAACTAATATTAATCCCCTCTCGAAGAATGATTTAAAAAACGATCATCATAGTTTAATAATTTTTTTCAAAAATGTCATATAAATATTGAATTCTCCATAGGTTCACCACTTTACATAATGAGAAAATAGATCAATATAATATATATCATATATTTTCAAATTCTACCATTATATTATTGGTTATGAAGCTAAATGTTTCATAAGAATTTATGATTGGATAGTGGAATGAAGGGTTTCTAAAATGTTATCTTCTAATCTCAGAAAATCATTATATAAATTTCTTAATATATATATAAGTACATAAATATTGGGGTTTTAAAAAAATATGTTTTCTAATTATAATTATCATTTTTTATTTATTCTATAATGATGTGATTAGTGGGATATTTGGTGAACTAATCAATGTCCTTGTATGTTCTCGGTATATAGTGCTAATCATAAGACATTAGAATCATGAAAAATTCTTAAAAGGGGGAATCATACCATCTCATTGTCCTATAATTAAAAAAAGGGAATGTAGAATCACCATTTGGTATATTTCATTAATATTGTAAATGAATGTTATACAATATACCAGAAGTAGTATAGAAAATATTGTATATTGGAATTAAATTGTTAGTTAATAAATCTACCAAAAAGAAATGATTTATATGCATTTAATATAATATGAAGATTCAAAATTTATTTAAAAATATTTTATTTTCTTTGATGAAAAATTATCTCAATTAAAAGGAAAACCATATCAATTGGATTTGTGTATTGTTTTCCTATAATGATATTTTTCTCCACCGAGAAATTTCTAATAGAAATAATCATATTAACATCAATATTAAATTTATAAATTTTATAAACATATTAATACTCACTAAAAATTATGGAGTTAAAAGGGATAGAATACCTAAATTATATAGATTTTTCCTTTTATATTAGATAATTGTGGAAAAAATTGGATGCAATGTTTTCAAATTAAAAATAGTTGACTCTACATAAAATAAAGGTATAAAAAGATATGAAAATTCAAGAAACCCATATATATATATATATTGATACACTAATTTTTTTAATCCCCTTTCTAAAGTGTGTCCATTTCCAAAACAGATATGACTTATTTAAGTTACCAACTTGTTAATATTAATCCTCATACTAAATCAGTATATATCAAAAAAATTTGAGAGGTCAATAACCATTATCATAAATCATTTTTATATCACATAAAATAAAATTTTAATAGTATTAAATAACATATATGTAGCCTTAGTAGGAGATTTTTAATTAGAATTAACCACATTAAAAATACCTTGACAAAGGTAGGCTCCATGAATTCCAATCATAATAGTGTGTAACAAATTCCCCAATCTCACACATAAAAAACTTCCATTGTAACCATTTGGGGTTATCATAAAAAGTATAGAATATATATATTATAAAAATAAAATACACTTACTATTAATAAATTTATTTTTATATGTAACAACTTTTGAAAATATTGAATAGAATGTTCATTTATTATCAATCAAATTATTTACTGATATTGATATTCAATGATATAATTCCTTCTTCACAATATATTTATGAAGAATTATTTCCTAGTATTTTTTATGTTATTTATAACAGTAATTGACCTAATATCATTGATATGATGGTCATGTGAAACCATTTGAATAAGGCCATCAGATTAAGAAAAAAAACTTATTCTTGTATAATGTAGTGAAATAATATTTAATATAATTATAAAAATAAATATTTTATATATCCCTGAAATGCATGAAAACACAAGTCTGTAAATCAATTTGGAAAAATTAATCAACTGGGGTTCCTTGAATGATCATTATAAAACAAAGTATAACAAATCTTTGAATAAATATTTTGTATTTAAAATTATATTTTTCATTTAAATAACTTTCTAATTTTTTTAAAAAAACCCCTTGGTTAATTATAAATACACATCATTAATAAATTTTAAACTATGCAATGATATTTTGAATCTAATTTGATATGATCCTTAATTATAGAAATATCATATTTATATGAAAGTTATAATATGTTTTATTTTCTAAAATTGAATATTTTTTTCCTTGTGAAATCGAAAGAAAATTTATAAATCAAAAATTTATTAGTCATGAATTATTGTATGATATTCTTCCCTTTATTCCAAAATTCATATTGGAAAAAATATATTCTATATAAATCCTAAAAATATTCTATTTTGAATAAATTATAATAATATTTTTATTTCCCCAGTGCTGGTAATCATCATTATACCAAACCTAATATGTTATGTGTCTAAAAGCTCACCTATCTATAGAACACTTTCTAGTAAATAAAAAAAGTGTTTGATAATATATCATCGGTAAACTATATAATAAATATTATAAAATCAAATAACATATATATAATACAAAAAGAATTAAAATTATAAACATTATAGTGAAATAAATTCATTTATAGTGGTATAAAAAGAATATTAACTGTATAGACCCTATTTTTAGAAATAAACCTATATATTATCATATTATTAATATATGAATGTTATTTTTATAGAGATGATAATAGAAAATTTTTATATAAAAAAATAAAGGAGACACTATAACTAGTCATTTTCCTCTCATTATAACATTCATTTTATATTCATTCAGGTATCATTTATCACCTAGTTGTGTTAGGGCTCTTTCATGGATGTAAAACCCTTTATGATTTCAACACATCCATTGAGGTATAGTTTCATAGTATGTTGATAAAATTCAGTTTGAAAACACTTATGGTGGCCTTATATATAATTGTATATTATTAAATTCTTGTATAATATTAAAAGGAGGTGGAAAAATTATTTGTATTACACATTTCATAACATTGTAGGCTCAAAAACCAACTTAGTGATCATGTTTGAATTAATTTTTTATTATACATGTATTTTAATAGAAAATTAATGTATATTTTATATTTGGGATGGTTATCTTATTGTTATTGTGACACCATCTTAATCAAGAATCAGTTATGATTTCTATAATGGTATCTAATGTTTTGGGTGGAAAACTACCCATACTAAATACTATTCCAAAATATTATTTTTATAAATGATTTTAATCAATGATTTATTTCAATTAACTACTAGAAATAAATTTTCTTGGCATAATGGAATAATATTTACAGGCACTTGCTTGAAAAATAAATATATTTCAATCCTTTGGATGGAAATTCACAATGTGTTAGGTGTACTATGTTGAACCACATGCAATGGAAACACTATATCTATTGAACAGTTATTCAGACCACTTAGGGGAAACTTTTCTATTCCATGGATAAATTATAATTATAAAATAAAGAATAATTATTTGACTACAAATTAATATAATTGAACACTATCAAGAAAATTTTATAATATATTGAGTCATGTGAATAATAAAAAGATAATAATATAAATAGGTGAGTGAATAATATATTATACAATTTTTTATAACCCTTCAAAATCAAGGGGAAAATAACAATATCATCATTAGAAAAATAAATGAAATATCTCTATTGAATCATAAAAGAATACTAACATTATCATCCATCACACATGTCAATAATATCAATTAAGTGAGATTATCTTTCAAATTCTTTCCCCTAGACAACATCTTAGCATACCTCCTGAATGATGTGTCGTAACACAATAAAGAATTTCCCCTTATTGAATATCATTGGACACATTAAATTTTTGAAGATCATTGATATACCCAATGTGGGTCTTTTCCTTCCAAGTCGTAGCGCACAATTCATAGAATTCCTTTTTTTGTGATAATGAAACTAATACATTAGATTTAAATAGAATTTTATACAGCCATGGAGTTGACGTATTACAATGTAACCAACATAATTATTGTGCCTCATCTTTCTCTATATTCGTCTAGCTACATCTATAGCAGTTTACCCCTTAAAATTCATTTCCCAATTCACAAAATGTGTTGTTGTTTCAAATAATTCCCATCTCTATCCCATTATATGGATAAACCATATAAAAATACACCTATTTTTTAGTAAAGCTACAAGTCTCCCCTCAGTAGGATCTCTCTTATAATAATATTTGGCTCGAATTATGTCCTATCATGATGTCAACATCAATTAATTTGTTATTGATTTTAGTCAACTTAATTCATATAAGAACTATTAATGAATCCATCACACAATTGATATGTCATTCATTGATTTGAATGCAGTGTCATATAAATTAAAATTGGACATCTAAAGGTCACCAAATACATTCCTCAATTATAAACTCCCCCTACCAGGTACAACACCATTTATAACAAGTGTATTTAATAATAATGATTACAAATATAATCAATTACAATAGAAAAATTTGTGAGATCAATATTAATGTATTAATAATTCAAATAACTTTTGAAGCATCATCTGTTCTAGCTCTTGTAAGTCACCCCTACCCACAACCACTTCCACATTATACCAAACATTTGATTTAATATTAATGTGGCTAAAAATTTCCCCATAAAAATAAATCACAGAGTTTCATTTTTTATAATATATTAACATATCCATCCTAATTATGTCAAATACCATAGTCTGACGTGATCTATTACATCAACAAAAATCTCATTTATTTATATATAAAATAAATGATAATTTTTTATAATCATTACATAATTATAATAATTAAATATCCACACTATATGGTGAAATTGTTTTTCAATATCATGAAATATAGTGTATATAAATTTATATTTATCATGATACCTAAACATGTTAAAATTAGAAAATAAGCCTTCATATGTTATGGAACATTTATCCCAAAATAATTAAAATATGAAAATAAATGGTATCGGGATTTAATTTTGTCAAAATTGAATGAGACAAGTCCAAAAAAACCTTCTCCAATAATCATAAACCCTTTCTATGAAAAGTCCATCACATTTTTTGGTGATCTCCCAATGGTTTAGTATAATTACCTCAAAATCATTAAATATTTCCAAAAAAATCAATAATGAAGGAAGTGAAAATAGAGAATATATTTTAATAACATACAATATGTCAATAGGTAATGATAATATAAATCAACTAAACCAATTCACGTGAAGAATAGAAGAAGTATATGATTAATGGGGATGTCATAATTACCATTTTTTCACATAAGAGTGTACTCTACAAAATGTGAGGGTTTTATTTAAACCCATAAAAGCCTAATTTTTTAACATTTTTTAGTAAATTGATTTATTATAAAATAGATGCAATTTTTCCATTGAAAAAACCCTATATTGTGAAATAATTGGGAAAACCGTTTGTTTTTCGTAATGGGTACCCAGTTGTATTCAATTAGGTGCATGATGGCTTTAGAAAACGCCCTCCAATTTAATTTTAAATATACAATATTAAAAAAATCAATCTATTTATTTTCTATATATATTTATATTCTTAAATACATTATTTTTTTAATTTAAACATGTATATAAAATCCTTTTTCTGATATGAATCCTCAATTTGAAAATAACCCTACCAATATTTCTATCAGATTCTGACCCTCCTTTGATATCACTAAAGCCCAATTAAATTCGTAATTTTAGAGTCTTGACCCTTATATTTCTCTTCTTATGAAATTTTTATCATAAAAATATTTTAAACCATTTTCTTCTCTAACATATGATTTTTATTTCCCATCTATGGGGATCTTCCAACATTAATTAAGGGAAAAACCCATTTGAACGTATAAAGTTGTGATTCCAATAAATACCCCATACCTCGATCCATTATATATTCTATTTTTCCCTTGAACGTCATAAATATATTAATTTTCATGTAATCACTTTTCATATAATATGCAAATTTCTAGCCAGTACCTTGTATTAGAAGATACATCATTAATCCCCATTGATTCACAAACCAAGGTGATAATCATGTCCCCCAACTCTATGATGTATCCCTTATACATACGATACTTATATAGAAACATTTAGAGAACTTAAAAATTCAATATTTTACATAAATACTATATAAAGTTTCATACCTTCTTCGAAATACAAAAATGATTCATTATATCAACCACAAAAAATGACACAGTCTTATACTCAGTAATATTCGAATCATGAGTACATATTCACTATGAATTTCATGAAACCCCCTCATTGGTGTCTTCATACTCATATTCAAGGAATCACCTTAAACCATTCATCCAATTACACACCATTAAGATACAGAATGCAATGAAAATTAATGGATTTTAATAATTTAAACTTAATCCTTGTTATTTTATTAAACCCACGATATTCTATGCATTTCCTTCAAACTAATGATTCATTCCCCAAACTGCCACTGGTTTTTTAT
>CAUJRU010001675.1:0-124497 GCA_963277665.1 Viscum album
AATTGGTAGGATTTCATATAGAGATATCAAATAAACTAATTGTAACATCCTCACCCAACCCATTATCCTAGGATAGGTCGGAGGTGCTAATAAACTTAATTGAAATTCCCTGGTCACCAAAGGATAGAAATAAATATCTTAAGTTTAAAAAAAGTGCCTAAGGGGGAATGTTTTACTATTAAACACATGAACACAACCCTAAAAAAACCAAGATGAAGATATAAATATAATTAATGAAATAGGAAACTATATAATTATACATGTGATAATATCCAATTAATAAAATATACCAACTAGATAACATCATAGTAACAATTGAAAAAAGGAACCAAAGCAGTTAAAACTCCAATGTAACGATAGACTCAAGCACCAAGGTAGAAAAAAAATATAAATTTAAGACATGATTATGCACCAAATATATAACTCTAATCATACATGACTACCAATATCAAGGTTATCCACTAGTTAAGTATGAAAACTCTCCCATTCTTATATCATAGAAGATAACATCTTCATATACACCAAGGTGCATATGCATAGGTGAGTATAACAACCCATTATTATGAAAACCCATATCTTTGTTACACATTAATTCTGGATTTATTACATTATAGTACATATAATACATCCTAAAATATCGATAATTCTAGTGTCTTTTGGTAATTAGGTACATTAAATAACAACTTAAATCAGGTGGTACATCACCATTATTGAAAACTTTCTTAACATGATCATAATATTATATCGTACTTAAAACTGCATGGGATAACTGGGGGAAATATATAAGAAAGGGTTGAGATATAAATCATGGTAAGGGAATTAAAAAATAATCACATGAATGAGGTATTACATTTTATAAAATAGGCATATTAATGGGACATAAAAGGGGTGATGATTCTAAACATAAATGATGAGGTATGATAAATCATGATAACATAATAGAAACATGGGAATGTGGAAAAAAATTTAAACAAGACATAATAAGCATAATTGAAGGTTCAAAACTGATATAATATAACATAATGTTTTCAATATAACCTACAGTTAACCATAAATGGCATCTCATGAGAATAAAACATTTCCCAATGCTTTAGATCACTATCTAGGTGTTCCCATCATAATTATATCATGTACATGCATAAGTGTGGCAGATAGATCATATTCATAAGAATATATTTCATCAAATTTAATACCATGCTAAAGGAGTGTAGATTAAATATATGTATGTCCCAAATAAAAAAATTATTAGTGCATAAATGTTAACACCCTTGGTAGGAAATGGGTATGGGTATTCACTACACAATTGTTTGGCATAGAAAATCATAGTGAAATCTCAACAGTATAATTAGGGCACATAAATGTTCATGGAATGAATTAATTGGAGTGAAATTGGTATCCCATTATTAATAAATAATAATATAATTAATGGGGATATGGAATAACACATACCAACATTATGAATCATAGATAAAAGGCATAAGATAATAAAGGTACTTTAATAAATAGGAGAATGAGAGTATCCCTTACCTTGAGAGGTTGATTCCAAAAGTTTTGGAAGAGCTTATTGAGAATTTGGGGGAGCTTATTGAGAGTTTTGCGGTATATTGGGAGGACTATAGAGATGTTAGGGAATATTAATAACATGATAAAAGGTTTTTTAGTGAAGAGGAATTGGATCATGGGTTGGTTTATATTGGAAAAGATAAGAGAGTTCCTTATTGTTTCTCAAACTTTGGTTTTGGACTCTATATAATAAAGTAATCAAAACAAAAAAAACACATGGTTTTTACCATGTTTTATACCAAAGGAGAGTGGTTTTAATTATTTTATAAGGCTAATGGCTGAAATTATAATGGTATTATCCCTAGTGATGTGGAAGTGAGTCATTTCCTTAAAGAAATGATTTTAAAACAATAAAATATATTATCAGTTTTGGAGGATTCCTAAATCTTTATAAAATTAATAAAATAACCTAAATAACACAATAATTTAAAGGTTAAAATATATTTGGTCTTGATACCATTAATATCATTTATTAAATCAATTTTGGGTTATTATGATTTCATAATATATATCGTATATTCATACCATATTTAATTTTTACTCAAAAATTCGACAATATCAGAAAATTATAAAAAATTCACCATTGGATAATGTTGAAATTATTATTCCAAAATTAATTATTATTTTTACAATATAATTTTTTAAATATGTGAATTTTTACTTTTAAAATAATAATTGACATTTATTGAGAAATGTTGGGTTTTTTGACAACAACAGCTTTATAACCTTTTTTATTTTTTTGGATTCTTAAAATCTTATTATCAAATATACATAAAAAATATTTTTTAAATTTAATGTTTAAAAAATAATAATTTAATTCAAAAACTCATTAATTTATTAAAAGGAATGTCTTAATTAAAATTATATATTACCCAAAAATATAATCTGTGTTTTGTGGAATCAAAATCAAAATCAATTATAAAGTAACAATAATAAGAATTAAATATAATAATTTTTATATTAAAAATACAATATACATGTTAATATTATTAGGGTATTTATAATTAACCTTTTATTACACTGTAAACACCCTAAGGGAAAGGTGTATGATGGTAAGCCTTTCATGGGGTGGTTCTGTGTACATTGTTTGGGCTGCGATCTTGATGAACATGAAATTCTATCATAAACAGTTTTGATCATGCTTTAGTTGTTGGATATCATCTTGGGATTGTTCAAGGTAAAATAATAGTGATTCTATCTCTAATGGAGTCTTCAATAAATGGGATTCATAGGGTATGATCCAACTAGTTGTGGCTATCAGTTCCTTTATTTTTATCAACTATATTTTCAAATACATTATTTATACTAATCATATGATCACCATTCAATGGATATATTATCAATGGTTATGATTCTTAAAATTATTTTAAATCTAATAGGAAATAATAAAACCAATTAATTATAGGTTTTTTCTATAACTATAATATATAATATGACATTTAATTAAAACAAAAAGAGAATTTTATTTATAAAAGTTTGAATTGTTACAAGTAGTAAATCCCATAAAATTTTTCCCACATTCCACTAAGAGAAAAATCCTATTTGCTCAAAATTTTATAAAATATAAGGAGTATCAAGTAGTTTAAATTATTTTATAAAAATAAAAATAGATAATAAATTTTTACCAAAACTATCTAAAATAGAAAACTTGTGAAAACAATATTTTTCAAAAAAATAAATTTTATTTTAAAATTATAAAAACAATTTATTCAAACCACTATTCCATGTTTCCAATAATAAACCCATGAAAATACAAACCACAAAAAACAATACTATGATCATGGTAAATTTATACCATCATGCATTCATAAAAGTTTATTTAAAGTATCATGGCATATCAATTACACACACTCATGCACACACACACATGAATATCTTAGACCTCCTAAAATTTCCTAGTAATCATGGTAAATTATATCCACGATCTATTTCCATGATGAAAAAGAACACATGAAACCTAAAAAATGCTAGGAACACCCATCAAAACCTATTTATTTAATCAAGAGATTCTTTTTTCAAAAACATTAATTTGAAATCCATGTGTTGGCAGCCAAATCGCCAAAAAAAATAATGTGAACTACCAAAGTAAATACCAAAAAATATTTAGTAGATTGTTGGAAATAGAATGTTCATTAAAATATATAAAAATCAATAAAAATCATGAAATACATCACATTCTAAGAAACTTTGGAAGTGGGGAAACCACCCACCTTTAATATGATTAACATGAAAAATTTCCTTAATAAGAAATGTAGAACTGGGTTCCTCCTTCCTCTCATTCGATGAATTATAAAGAAACTCTTCAATTCCTAGGTTTGATCAACCAAAATCCAATGAAATTTTCTTTTACATCAAAGATAACTCCCAAATCACCTAAAGGAGGGATATATTTTGAGAGAAAATGGAGAGAGGGTTGTGAGAATAAAATTGGCACACACAAAAATCTATTGGACATCATCCCATTCAAACCGTCAATTGGAAATTCATGTCTTAGACAATTGGGATAGATCATATAAAAAAATTCCTCACTTAAAATCATCAAAAACTTATTTACACCATGAATAATATCTCACATAAAGAACTTATATTTCCCATAATACCATTCATATCCAAAATAAAATTCATAACCTCTTCTTAAAAAATATTTATTTCATAAATAACCATTCATGGTATGAACTACTTCCTGTAGCTAGATTCCAACTTCCCTTCTATTTTCCGCAATAAAAACCTTCATAAAATTAGCTTAAACACTATAAAATTTAATTAAATGGAAAGAAAAGAGATATACCTCAAACTGAGGGTATCTCATTCTCCTTAAATATTTATATCCTTGAAAATAATTAGTTCATGAGTTATTTGGAAATGATCCAACAATTTCTTTCACATATGGTTCTCCTATTCACTATTATCTTCCTATATTTTACCATGTTTCCTCAAATACCATCCCAAGGTTATATTATTTCTATGAACAAACTTATCCTTCCTATATATGATTCAACCTAGGTTGTTCACAAAGTTTAAATCTAGTTTAATAGTCACATGATCCCAACTAATTATATTATTATGACCCACCTGGTAAATTTTCAATTGAGATTCACGGAAAACATTATATACAATATTAAATATTCAAGGTAGAGTAAGATGATGATTAACTTATCCAATCCATTATAGGATATCAAAATGGCCAATATAATGAGGGGAAAATTTGACTTACTTCCCAAAATTATGAAGACCACATATCTGTGACACTTTCAAAAATACATGTTCACTCACATTGAAAGAAAAAGGCCAATGATGATGAAATGAAAAATATATTTTTCCATACTTAAGCTGTAGCCATCCACTTCTAAATAATCTTGATCTTTTCTTTAGTCTCATAAAAATGTATAGGTCTAATTAGTGAAGTCTCTATTTCCATCAAAAAATTTAGATAATGGAAATTTTGACCATAAAATTCCTCCATTGGGGATATAATATTATGGTATAATAACTATTATTATATGAGAACTATACTAACTATAGGTGATCCTCCCATGATCCAATAATTTCTATATAACATGTATAAAGAATATATTATAATGTTTCAATTATAAATTCTAATTTTCCATCTTTTTTAGGATGATATATCACTATCATGACCAATTTAATTTCTATTTCCTATTTCAAGGAGTTCCAAAAATGATAAGCTAATAGGGGATCTCTATCATCGACAATCAAAAGTTGTACTATATATAACCTAAAAAATTATAAGATATATAAATTTTCAAGATATTATATCATATTATAATATTTAATTGAGATAAAGTGTGATGAATTGATAAGTTGATCCATAATCACCCAAATAACATCATGTTTTTGAAGTATTCATGGTAGACCAATTATAAATTCCATAAAAATATTCTCTCATTTCCGAACATGTATAGGAATATATTACAACATTATAAATAGTATCTCATTCTTGAACTTGAACTATTTAGATTTTAAGAATTTCCATACATAATCTAAAATATTTATCTTCATACATGACCACTAAAAATGAGCCTTCATTACTTTATACATTTTAGGATTTCTCAGGTGAACAACCCATTTTGAATAGTGATGTGCCGAAGGAATTTGATCCTAGAAATATTAATGCATCATGATCTATTTTTGAAAATGAAACATCAATTACGATTCCTCAATCTAATTATCCATGGTCTTCTCACCATTTAGGCTTAACCTAATGGTGATATAATCATGATATGATCATTTAGATTCTATGACCAAATTGATTAAATCATATAAAAGAGTGATGAAAAACTAAACTATATTTCCATTCAATTCAGTATAGTCTAGATGTATCACAACAATAACACTAATTAACTACCATTGGTTTTGAGTCTCTCTGAACACTTTACTATAAGTCTTCTTACTCAAATCATCTTCTTCAAAATTTCTTTTACTTGGTTTATATCATGTCAAATTCAAACATTTGGAGATAATCCATACATTATCATTGTATCAAGTTCTATTCTCATTGATAAAATATATTATTTAAGGTATTTTTACCAATGATTACCATAAAGGGTTTTCTAAAGAGATAGTGGTGCTGTTTTTTTCTAGGAATAGACCAATACTACTAATTCTAGGTCATGTGTTAGATAATTCATTTCATGGATTCTCAACTACCTTGATCTATAATCCATGATATTATCTACCAACATGAGAACACATACCCAACCTGATACATACACATCAAAATTAAGAACATATCCATGAACTAGTTCTAGAAATATCAGAATGGGTGTTGAAGTGATCAAATATTTAAGCTTCTAGAAGGATTTCTAATAGTTATCATCCCCTTTGAATATAATTCCATTTTTTATCAATAAAATAAATGGATAAGAAATATATGAAAAATCCCAAATGAATAAATAATAATATACTTACCATCATATAATACTTTTAATATTGAAGGAATTATTGGGAGTATTCTAAAAAATTACTACTTTGATCTTCATTGAATCATTACATATTATTTCTTTAGAAATGAAATTCCTAAGGAAAGAAACTTATTAAATCTATAAGTCACGCTTAAAAAAATTAATTTATCGTCGATGATCACACAATGTGCTCAACAAAGTCTCTAAGTGATCCTTATGGTTAATCCTATTCATATAATAAACCAAAATATCATCAAAAAATTCCACAATAAAATAATAATGGTACCTATGAAAGATATGGTTTATCTAGTCCATGAAAATCACTAGTAAATTCATCAGAATAAAGGGCATGATCACAAATTCATAATGATTGTATCAACTCGGAAATGATATCCTCAAAATATCATATTTCTTAACTTTGAGTTAATAGTATCCCAATCATAGATCAGTCTTAAAGAACTACTTCAATCCATCAATGGGTAAAATATATTGTCAATATGAGGAAGTGGGTACCTATTTTGGATCATATAATGGGCCAATCAATGACAGTCAACACATGATTGGAGGGAATTTTTTCCTTCATTTTGAATAGAACTGGATCATCCCAAGGAAATTTACTAGTTCTTATGAATCATTTTCTTTTTAATTATTTTAATTTGACATTTAATTCCCACAGTTCCATTGGATCCATTCTGATAACAATGAAATGGGGTTGGTTCATGGGAGTAAATTGATAATAAATTCAATTTTCCACTAAGGTTATCACCCTAAGAAATAATTCATAAATAAATCTAGGTATCAATCTACTATAAAAGGAAGATTCATACTCTCAATTTTATCTATAATGACCAAATTCAATGATACCAACTAGCCATAGATAGTTCTATCCACTGATACTGAATGTGATTTTCTACCTATATTAATATCCCAATGCCCCTTGAATACATTATTTGTATCATAAAGGGATGTAAAATTCACTTTCCAAGTATATAAATCAATGTGGGATATAAATTCCACTAAACAATTCATTCCAAAGACTAGATAAAAAATATCTATCTATAGGACTGTAAACTCTTAGATAAATTTCTCTACATCGATGTTAATATAATTTAATAATCACTAGATTCCTATGAACTCCCACCACCTAAGGGGTGTCTTAATACTCATAATTTAAGGAATCATCTCAATGTGTAATCCTAATTTTTTAAAAACATAAAAATAAATCAAGGAATTATATGAACCTCTATGAAACAAAACTTGAATAAGAGTATAGTTAAAAAGGTTGAGACCTCATACTATAGAGGGACTTAGATGCTCAGTCAGAATAGTCCAATTAGATCTATGTAGCCATTGATGTACCCCCATATAATAATTCTTTCTCTCATATTGATGTATCAACTATACTAACAAGTTGTTCATTATGTTATCTTGGAACACTTGATTCTGGGGATGAGTACTATTTTTATGTGATTATTCTATCTAAGAAAATGAGGCTTGGGGTCGAGTTGATTCATATACTCCCATTGAATTTAGAGGTCTTTTGTAATAAATATTAAGATTATATTTATTGACACACTTATAGAACTTCTTTAACAGTGTAGTATAATGCTTCTTCATTTTCCTAAGATATCCACACTGAATGCATCTGAGTTGATTTAAATGACAAAGTGGATAAGTGAACCATCTAGTATATCGGTTCTATAGAACTCGAATTCCCTAGTACTATCCCTCTTACTTATGTTTGTTTCCAATAATGGCGTTTTCATCCGCACTTGTAGGGACAATGATGTCCCCTCCACTAGGATTTACTTCTATATGTTTCTCCCCAACTAGAACCTTATTCCAGATTTCATTATAATCCACAAGAAATAACATAACTACATAGATTATACCTTAGGTTGTAGTATCACATTGAATACTCAAGTATTTAGTGTTTCACTAGTTTCTACATCTAGTGTGAAGTAAACCAAGTGAATTAATTGACCAACATTTTCAGTCACTAACATATTTACTTGTTTCAGTTGGAAGAAATCCATCCTATTAATCAATTGAAAGATTTGTGGATAATTGTTTATATTAAATATCTCCTCGAACCCTTCCAAAGTAAGGTTATGATCCAAAATTTCTTAAACTATTAAATCCCAACTATGTAGTGTCAATTCCTCCTTAATGTAATTTTCTAACTCAAATTTTATTTTAGCTAGGGTTCTAAGGAAGTGAAAAATTATATTTATCCTACTCATCCAAACTTTTACTTATTCTAGTCTTGGTTCATCTTGAAATTTCATTGGGTTCATCTTAAGGAACTCTGATGAGTGATTCATATGAGGAGGTTCTTCTCCCTAAGATCCCATTTCAATTACTTGGAAAACTTGCACAATACTATGAACTAACTACTAGTTCATGTGGAAACAAAATCTATATTACACCCTCTATTTGGTTTCTCATTCTCCTTGGTGTAATTTTCATTATAAAACTACATCAAAAATTTCTAACTAATTTCATGTTTAATCATTTTATTCTAGGTGTAATTAGAGATATCAAGGTTTGGAAATCATAATTCTTAGTATCAAAATCAAATAACCATGTGATAATTAAGTCCTAGTGGGAAGCCTCTTAACTAATTTCTGAAAACTAAAAATCATCAGCTAAACCCATGTTGATGAGTTGAAAACATGCATAAAAGTGTTTTAGAACATTTTTTTGTACCTGAACTACCCTAGTAACTTCATGTTTAGTATAAAAATACAAGCTATATATTTTTAGTCTATAAATTTCAAGTCCTGACACATCTTATCTCATTACTACCATCCTAAATAAAGAATTGGATAAATTAATACCATTAGTAACATCCCACCCCTACCCATTGACTTGGTGAGGTCATAGGTGCTACTGAACTAAGGTGACATTCCCCAAACACCAAATTTTGGAAAAAATGTTGAGGGTGTAACATAAAAACAAAATGGTGGAACATTTTACCCTTAAACACATGAAAAATACCATACACAACAACAAAGATATATATTAACATGTAAAAATTGTAAAAGAAAAATATATAATGTTTCAATGAGATAATATCAAACAACATAAAATAATCAATAAGAAAATATCAAAGTAATAATGGAAATAAAGGAACCAAAGATACAAGGACTCCAAAGTAGTTCCAGAATCAGGAACCAAGGATTCACCACTCTAACTCCATGACATTACTATGTATAAAACATCAAACTCTAAACATCTATGACCACCACTATCATGGTTCCCCACTAGTTATGTATGAAACCTATCCTTTTCCTATATCATAGAATAAAATCTCTTTAGATGCACCGAGGTGCATAAGTATGGGTGAGAATAACAACCTAGTTGTAAACCCTATGAGACTTCTCCCAAATGGAACTAAGTCCAAAATCATGTTAGCTCATTGTTTTATAAAACAATAATAGGAGTATGAAGTAGTTTAAATAATTTTATAAAAATATAAAAAATAATTATATTTTACCAATACAGTTCCAATGATAAAATCAGTGATAAATTTTTTTTCCTCAAAATAAATTTTATTTTAAAAGTAGAAAAAATAGTTTATCCATACCTCAGTTCCATGATTCCACTCACAAAACCATGAAAACATGGGCCTCTCGAAATATTCCTATGATCATTGTAACTTCTATCCATAATAAATTTAAAAAAATTTATTTAAATTATCTTATAATATCAATTTTATGTACCCATGCAAACACACACATGTGTATAAACTAGCCTCACAAAATTATCTTTTGATCATGATAACATCCATCCATGGAACATTTTACTAATTAAAAAGAACAAACATATCCCAAAACCTGTCAGGAACAACCATCGAAACCTATTTTTTATTAAAATCTTTTATTTTCAAAACAATTAATTTCAAACCCATGTGGTGTCACCCACATCCCCAAAACTAAGAATAAGAACTATCAGAGGAAAAAATTGTAGATATTTAGAAGATATTTAGTAGAGTTTTAGTAAGATAATTTTCATTCAAACATATAGGAATCAATTATAAGGATAAAATACATTACATTATAGATAAGTGGAAAGAGGGAAAACCACCTACCTTGAATGCAATCAACACAAAAATATCCTTCAATGACCAAGGAAGAACTTGGTTCCTCCTCCCCCCTTTAATGAATTCCAAATAAACTCTTCAATTAGTGTGTTGGATACACCAAGATACAATGAAATTATCCTTTATATTGAATATAACTCCCAAAATAATCTAAAGGAGGTATTGAGTTCAATAGAAAAGGGAGAGAGAGTTGAGATAATCTAATGGGAACAAAACAATTACATTTTTTGGATATTAGCCCATTAATTACAGGAATTGGGCATTCACATTGTGAAATTTAAGGATAGATTATACACTAAAAAATGAGTTAACAAACATTAAATCCCTAAAAATCCATTAATTCCATGAACAATATCTCACATTGAAAAACTATTACGCCAAAAAAAATTCACACCCTGAATAAAATTCCTAGTGTCGGCCTAGAAATTATTATTGTTCTCAATAACAATTCACAATATAAACTAGTTAATGAAGATATATTTAATATTTGATAATATTTTCCCCTTTAAAAACCTTCAAAAATATATACCAAACACTAAAAACATAAAATAAACAACAATAAAAATGGACATACCTAAAACTGGGGGTATCACACTCATAAGACATAAGATGAATTTTGTGTGCCAGATGATCCACTAAGTTTACCATAATCAGGGTCATACACTATTTCTTGGGTATGAAAGGGGTGCATGTTTTATATTAAATACTTGAACCTAAGGTTAAGAAATATTCCTATAATGATAACGTCATAATTTCATCAATTTATAATTCCATCCTTGATAATGAGCTAATTAGGGATGGTTAAGTATGTTTCTAATCATGTTGACGATTGAGTTTATCCAATATGGGATATTTCCTAATGTATAATGAATATTAAACTCATTACATATATTTGTAAAGGGTAACGAAGTGTATTATTGTACCTAGATAATTGACATATGATGTGATTATATTTTGGGTGATGGTCATGTTATGTGATCATCCATTATGGCGAATAACATGTGACATGTTCATATAACTTGTCATTCTATACTTTAAGAATCAAGAATATATGAGTAGCTATATGGAATGGAAATATTTTTTGTATCATGGTCACTCCATATCTTGGAAAATATATTACATTATTATGTATATTTTTATATTACAATATTGGTTTATATATGTATATATATACTTGTGTTTGATGGAAATCATGGTAGATCCCTTTGTAGCTTAAGTATCCCTGATGTTTTTATAGAGGCTACTCTTTTCATAAATTTATGTATTATATAATTTATATTTATTTTGAATGATATTAATGATGGTGGGGTTACACTTTGTGGTTGATTTAATGGGGATTAAGTTTTATGAAACTTAGAGAGTTTCACTATGAGTGTTTTAGAGTTTATCTAAAAGGAGTTTGGTATGAATTTTCACAAAGTATTGAAAATTATGTAATACATGGTAAAATTTATGATAGATTGATAAAATTATTTTTTAAATATAAAAAAATATTTTTGAATATAATTTCACAAGTTTTTGTTTATGATACAATATAATGTGAAATGAAACAAAGCATATGGGCCTTTAATGCTAGTTAGAGATTGATAGAGATATACTATAAATCCTAATGTATATATAATATATATTTTCCAATATCATATTATAAAATATAGGGATATAATATTATACGATATCAATAGAGCTAAGTTATACCACATTCCTTAGATTTTCATATCACATGGTTTGATATAGCGATATCGTATCACACTACCTTAGACATATCATAGTGTATGATATGGATATATTGTAATGTAACGTATGGATTAATCATATTGTTTGATTATCATGAAAGTGAAAAATAAAATTTTAATGTTATATCATCTTCCACATATAACTATAATTGATTATATTTTTTCATGAGATGCCTATTGGATTACATAGACACATTGAGAGGGGTGGGGGTGATTTAGTTTGGACTAATTTTACTGAATTCTTTCAAATAAACTTAACTCTATTGAAATATTTGAACCTATTTATATATTAGGATGAATATATATATATATATATATATTATGATACATTCAACACACCAAATGAAAAATTAGTAAATTAAAGAGTGAAAAAACACATATTACTTATAAAGTTCTCCCCCAATGTGGGTGACTATATCCTTTATATTTTTGTTTCCACTTTGAATCATATAAACCTACTATAATAAAAGGTGAATAAAATAATGAAGACATCATCCTTAGCCTCAAAAACTATTTACCAATAGTTAGCTATCCAAAAATATGATTTTTATAGTAGATCTTACACTACTGGAAAAGAAGGTTATACGAATGGTTTTAAACTGTTGGTATAGGATGGAAAACCATTGGTATAGCCTATACCAATGGTTTTCCAAACTTTAGGGTAGTAAGCTGTGAGGAAATCCCTATACCAATGGTTTGATCTAAACCATTGGTATAACCCACTATATTTATTGATTTACCAATGGTTGTAGGCAAACCGTTGGTAAATGTTTGTATAACAATTTTACCAACAGTTTCAAGAAACCGTTGGTATATATTGAATACTAAACACTATACCAACAGTTTTAAAACTGTTGGGATTGTTTTTAAATTTCTCTCAAATTATACCAATGGTTTAATACCGTTGGTATTATGTTTTTCCAAAAACTATTGCACATCAGCCCCTCCAACAACCCCTCCAGTATACACCTCCCTCCAGTATACACCTGCATAAAAAATAGCACAAAAACCACATACAAATAGACTTAAAATAGCATAAAAAACACATAAAATAGAACAAAAAACACATAAAACCATCAAAATATTCCAACCATAACATTTACTACAATTCCCTATTTCAATCTTCATATGACAACAATCATCCAGTAGAGTTAATAATAGTTTCAATAACTCAAACATTATTTACACCCATTTCAATCTTCATATGAAAACCACTATTCCAGTAGTAATTCACCTAACCCCTGAACAACCCCCCCAACCAGAACAACCCCCACATCCCAATAAAATTCTAATAGAATGAATAGTCTGATTAATACTTATTAGAGTTGAATAAGAGTTTGAAATTGGCTCAAATACCAATTTTTTTTCTTCTGATCCTAGATTTGGGTATGTAATGATTTGTGATTCATTTTGCATTGAACTTGTATTTTTTATAATATATAGTGAAAATGAATTTTCTTTGGAGTCTCATTAGTTATGAGCCCATGAGTGAATCTACCCAACTCTTGAAAAAGAGTTTGTGACTATCGTCGATGAGTGTAAATTTCAGTTGTTGTATTCACTTAAAATGATGTCCTTTTGGAATAAAATAGAGACACTTTGAGTGGTCCCATCCACACCGCGCCTCAGATTGAGATGGGGTTGACTCGTACATTTTAGAAATGACCCCACTACTGGAAATATCACCTTTCCCAACGCTTCTATACCAACGGTTTGTAAAAAACGTTGGTATAGGTCCCCTTTCCCAACGGTTTAGCCAAAACGTTGGGAAATCCCACTTTGAGGTCACTTTCCCCAATGGTTTGCCAAAACCGTTGGGAAAGGGTATGGATTTCCCAACGGTTTGGCCAAACTGTTGGTAAAGGGTACTTTTTGGCCACTTTTCCCAATGGTTTGGCCAAACCATTGGGAAAGGGTATGGATTTTCCAACAGTTTTCCCAAACCGTTGGAATAAGTCCCCCATATACCTACATCACTCCCAAAAACCAAGGACCTATACCAACGGTTTTGAAAACCGTTGGTATAGGTCCTTTGATTTTTTATCGAATCTTCTTACCAAGAACATTATATAAATAAAAATTTAAAATAATTATGATAATATATATATATATATATATATTTATGAAATTATGTTCACAAAAGTCATGTTAGGTTAGTGGTTAGGTCATTGAAAGATAAACTAGAGGTCCTGGGATCAAATCCCACCGAATGTTTTTTTTGAAATACATATACCAACGGTTTTATGGAATAGTTGGTATAGATTTTCAAGTTACATATACCAATATTTTGGAGGCCTATACCAATGGTTACAAACTGTTGTTACAGGGTATTTTTCTAGTAGTTCCCATTGATCATTTTTCTAAAGTATCAACACAATTCAAATGCGTTTGGTTGGTTTTCCATATGCCAGTTTTTTTTAAATAAAAGCGTATCCATTTTAAACAAAAGAAAGATACTTTGAGTGGTACTGGCCACACCGTGCCTCAAATTGAGGCGGGGTTGACTCATACACATCAAAAATGACCAATGGATCCTTTTCCTAAATTATCAACAGAATCCGAATGCGTTTGGTCAGTTTTCTGTATGCCATTTGTTGTTTTGACTTAAAATGATGTCAATTTCCAAGAAAAGTTAGACACTTTTAGTGTTTCCGGCCACACCACGCCTTGTATTGAGGCGGGGTTTACTCTTACACGTAAAAAATGACCCATAGATCGTTTTCCTAAAGTTTCAATAGAATCAGAATGCATTTGGTTGGTTTTCCGTATATCAGTTGTTGTTTTCACTTAAAATGATGTCCATTTTAAACAAAAGAGATATAGTTTGACTGGTGTCAGCCATACCATGCCTCTAATTGAGGCGGGGTTGACTCTTACACATCAAAAATGACCTATGGTCCATTTTCCTAAAATATCAACACATTCTGAAAGAGTTTGGTCGGTTTTATGTATGCCAGTTGTTGTTTTCACTTAAAATCTTGTCCATTTCAAAAAAAAGAGAAACACTTTGAGTGGAACCGGCCATAACAACCCTCTGATTGAGACAGTGTTGACTCTTACACATCACATATGACCCATGGATTATTTTGCTAAAGTTTCAATAGAATCCGAATGCCTTTGGTTGGTTTTCCATATGTCAGTTGTTGTATTCGATTAAAATGATGTCCTTTTGAAACAAAAGAGAGACACTTTGAGTGGTGCTGGCCACACCATGCCTCATATTGAGGCGAGGATGACTCGTACATGTCAAAAATGACCCATGGATAGTTTTAATAAATTATTTTCCATATACCGGTTTTTTTACTTAAAATCGTATCCATTTTAAACAAAAGAAAGACACATTGAGTGGTACCAACCACACCGTACCTCAGATTGAGGTGGGGTTGACCTGTACATGTCAAAAATGACCCATGGATCCTTTTACTAAAGTATCAACAAAATCCTAATGCGTTTGGTCAGTTTTCTGTATGTCAGTTGTTGTTTTCACTTAAAATGTTGTCCATTTCAAAGAAAAGTGAGACACTTTGAGTGGTTCCGACCACACTGCGCCTCAGATTGAGGCAGGGTTGACTCTTACACATCAAAAATGACCCATGGATCTTTTTCCTGATGTTTTAATAGAATCTTAATGCATTTGGTCAGTTTTCCGTATGTCAGTTGCTATTTTCACTTGAAATTATGTCCATTTTAAACAATAGAGAGACATTTTGAGTGGTGTCGGCCACACCACACCTCAGATTGAGGCAGGGTTGACTCGTACACATCACAAATGACCCATGTATCATTGTACAAAAATATAAACACAATCCGAATTCTTTTGGTTAGTTTTAAGTATGCCAATTGTTGTTTTCACTTAAAATCTTTTCTATTTCAAACAAAAGAGAAACACTTTAAGTGGTGCTGGCAACAACGGCCCTCAGATTGAGACGAGGTTGACTCGTACACATCACATATGACCCATGGATAATTTTATTAAAGTTTCAATAAAATCTGAATGCCTTTGGTCAGTTTTCAATATGTCAGTTGTTGTATTCACTTAAAATGTTGTCCTTTTAAAACAAAAGAGAGAAACTTTGAGTGGTGTCGGCCACACCGCGCCTCGGATTGAGGCGGGGTTTACTCATACAAGTCAAAAATGACCCATGGATTGTTTTCCTAATGTATCAACACAATATGAATACATTTGGTCTGTTTTCCGTATTCCATTTGTTTTTACTTAAAAGCGTATCCATTTTAAACAAAAGAAAGAAACTTTGAGTGGTACCGGCTATACTGTGCCTTGGATTGAGGCAGGGTCAACTTTTACACGTCACATATGACCCATGTATCCTTTTCCTAAAGTATCAACAGAATCCTAATGCGTTTGGTCAGTTTTCCGTATGTCAGTTGTTGTTTTCACCTAAAAGGTTGTCCATTTCAAAGAAAAGTGAGACACTTTGGGTATTTTCGGCCACAATGTGCCTCAGATTGAGGCAGGGTTAACTATTACAAGTCAAAAATGACCCATGGATCGTTTTTCAAAAGTTTCAATAGAATATGAATTCATTTGGTTGGTTTTCCGTTTGTCAATTGTTGTTTTCACTTAAAATGATGTCCATTTTAAACAAAAGAGAGACATTTTGAGTGGTTTTGGCCACACCAAACCTCGGATTGATGTGGGGTTGACTTTTACACATCAAAAATGACCCATGTATTGTTTTCATAAAATATAAACACAATCCGAATGCATTGGGTCGGTTTTAAGTATGCCAGTTGTTGTTTTCATTTAAAATCATGTCCATTTCAAACAAAAGAGAAAAACATTGAGTGGTGTCAGCCGAACTTGCCCTTGGATTGAGGAAATGTTGAATCTTACACATCAAATATGACCCATGGATCGTTTTACTAAAGTTTCAAGAGAATCCGAATTCCTTTGGTCAGTTTTCTATATGTCAGTTGTTGTATTCACTTAAAATGATGTCCTTTTAAAACAAAAGAGAGACACTTTGAGTGGTGTCGGCCACACCATGCCTCGATTGAGGCGAGGTTGACTCATACACATCAAAAATGACCCATAGATCCTTTTACTAATGTATCAACACAATACAAATGCATTTGGTCAGTTTTCCGTATGCCTATTGTTTTTACTTAAAAGCCTATCCATTTTAAACAAAAGAAAGACACTTTGAGTGGTATCAGCCACACCGTGCCTCAGATTGAGGTAGGGTTGACTCTTACACATCAAAAATGACCCATGTATCCTTTTTCTAAACTATAAACAGAATCCAAAAGCATTTGGTTGGTTTTCCGTATGCTAGTTGTTGTTTTAACTTAAAATGTTGTCCATTTCAAAGAAAAGCGAGACACTTTGAGTGGTGTCGGCCACACCGCACCACATATTGAGGTGAGGTTGACTCATACATGTAAAAAATGACCCATTTATCGTTTTCATGTAGTATCAACACAATACTAATGTGTTTGGTCTATTTTCCATACACTAGTTGTTGTTTTCACTTAAAATCTTATCCATTTAAAATAAAAGTGAGACATTTTGAGTGGTGTTGGCCACACTGGCCCTCATATTGAGGCTAGGTTGACTCTTACACATCACATATGACCCATAGATCATTTTCTTAAAGTTTCAACAGAATCCTAATTCCATTGTTTTGTTTTCCGTATGTCAGTTGTTGTATTCACTTAAAATGATGTCCTTTTGAAACAAAAGAGAGACATTTTGAGTGGTGCCGGCCACACCCCATCTCGGATTGAGGCATGGGTTAACTCGTACATGTCAAAAATGACCCATGGATAATTTTACTAAAGTATAAACACAATCTGAATGCATTTGGTTGGTTTTCCATATGCCAGTTGTTGTATTCACTTAAAATGATGTCCTTTTGAAACAAAAGAGAGACACTTGAGTGGTGCAAGCCACCCCACACCTCGGATTGAGGTGGGGTTGACTCATACATGTCAAAAATGACCCATGGATATTTTTACTAAAATATCAATATAATCCGAATGCGTTTGGTTGGTTTTAAGTATGCCAGTTGTAGTTTTCACTTAAAATCCTTTCCATTTCAAACAAAATTGAAATACTTTGAGTGGTGTCGGCCCCAACGACCCTCAAATTGAGGTGGGGTTGACTCATACAAGTCACATATGACCCATGGATAATTTTACTAAAGTACCAACATAATTTGAAGGCCTTTGGTCATTTTTCCGTATGTCAGTTGTTGTATTCACTTAAAATGATGTCTTTTTGAAACAAAAGAGAGACACTTTGAGTGGTGCCGGACACACCGCGCCTTGGATTGAGGTGGGGTTGACTCGTACATGTCAAAAATGACCCATGTATCATTTTACTAATGTATCAACACAATCCGAATGTGTTTGATCAGTTTTCTATATGCCAGTAGTTTTTACTTAAAAGCTTATCCATTTTAAACAAAATAAAGACACTTTGAGTGGTGACGACCACACCGTGCCTCATATTGAGGCGGTTTTGACTCGTACATGTCAAAAAATGACCCATGGATCATTTTTTTGAAGTTTTAACACAATATAAATGCATTTGGATTGTTTTTTGTATGCCAGTTGTTGTTTTCACTTAAAATCCTCTCTATTTCAAATAAATGTGAGACATTTCAAGTGGTTTCGGCCACACCATCCCTCATATTGAGGCGGGGTTGACTCGTGCACATCACATATGACCCATGGATCGTTGCAATAAATATTAAATAGAATCCGAATTTCTTTGGTCGGTTTTCCATATGTCAGTTGTTGTATTCACTTAAAATTATATCCTTTTGAAACAAAAGAGAGACATTTTGAGTGGTGCCAGCCACACCCTACATTGGATTGAGACGTGGTTGACTCGTACATGTCAAAAATGACCCATGGATCGTTTTCCTAAAGTATCAACACAATTCAAATGAGTTTGGTCTGTTTTCCATATGCTAGTTGTTTTTACATAAAAGCGTGTCCATTTTAAACAAAATAACGACACTTTGAGTGGTACTGGCCACACCATGTCTCAAATTGAGGCGGGGTTGACTTGTACATATCACAAATGACCCATGGATAATTTTCCTAAATTATCAATAGAATCCGAATGTGTTTGGTCAGTTTTCCATATGTTAGTTGTTGTTTTCACTTAAAATGTTGTCCATTTCAAAGAAAAGTGGGACACTTCGAGTGGTGCCGACCACACCGTGCCTCAGATTGAGGCGGGGTTGACTCATACACGTCACTTGGTCATTTTGAGTAACTTCAAGTGCTGATTGAAGATCCGGGTGATTCTAATACTCTCCCTGCTTCCTCTTTTCGATTAGGGTTTCAACTCTTCTCTCATCTTCTTCCGAAGCTCTAAAACCCTCTTTTCCATTGGGATGTAGGGTGAATCTTGAAGAGAGATTAGATTGGGATCCAGGGTCCCGGGAGGAGGGTTGGGGGGGCTATCCGGGGGGTTGTCAAGTGTCCAGGGAGGAGGGCGGGGGGGGGGGGGGGGGGGTTGTCCGGGGTCTAGGGAGGAGGGTGGGTAATGTATATAAAAATATATCTAGGTATCATACATAGAATTCCGATAGGACTGCCAACCACTGTAGGGTGTCATCCTGGAGCAGGTCCAAATCACGGCATTACCGCGGCGTGACTGTGGCATGACCGCGGCATGACTGCGGCATGTTTGCCCAGTCCAGCGACAACCACAGGGAAGCATCTTCCAGCCAGGATTCCAAATAAATCCTATGTAGTTGTCCTTCACATTATAGAAACTGATATTATGTTATAAAAAATGGACTCTTGATTCAGGATTGTGGTATGATATTGATATATGTTTTTTGTTTTTTGTTTTTAAAAGTGGTACTAGGTAGTTGAATCTACTGATTGAGAGTCAAATTATCACACCCTAAACTATCACTGTGAGTTATCGTAGACAGCGCACCTTCGTCGGAGGGGTTTTATTATAAAAACATGGCTTTAATTATCAAAAGAAACAATTATATTAAAGAAAACCTATTCAAGATATGCAATTCAATATAATTAAGAAGAATTAAGAAAGATACTAAATTCAATTTAAAGCATTCTTAAATTAAAGAGGATACGAGAGGGACTCTACCTCAAGGGGTGTCTCCCAGGGGCGTCTTGTGTTGTGTAGTGTCTATCTATGATTTTTGTGGTGCTTCCGTATTGTGGGAAATTTGTATTGTATGGTTAGTTTAATAAATACATTAGTCAGTTAAAAAATACACCCATATTCCAGAGATATATACCCACTTTTGATAGATAATACCATCAAAATAACCAACTCAGAAATCTGAGACCATCATTTTACTTTACCAATTCCAATTACATAATATATGCAGCACCAACTTATGTTTTATGAACCAATAAATTAAAGGGAAAGAAACTTCTCATAATAACCCATAAAATCTCATATAGAATCACTCACCCCCACACCATTATAACATCATTAGGATTCCATATTTGGTCGAAAATAAAGAGTTATACTGAATTCAAAAATATCTATACCAAAGTGAAAAACCAGGTTAAAAAATAAAGAGTTATATAGAATTAAAAAATGTAATGGATCAATCTACCCCAGATCACCATCACCATCCCCACTGTCATCATCGGTCTCATCCTATCTGCCATCTCTATCCTCACCATCGTCCTCATCATCATCCTCATGCTCATCCTCAGCCCCATCCCCACCTTTGGCCCCATCCTCACCCTCAGCCCGATCCTCACCCTCATCCTCATCCTCATCCTCGCCCTTTTCCTCTTCAGCATCCTCGTAATTACCAAGAATGTCCTCATCTCAACTGCCATTAGAACTGCCACCTAGTGCATTAGATAATGCACCCATCGATGACATATATGTCTGACAAGCCACACTGGCCTCTAGTGGAAGTGATGAAGATAAAGATTTCATCAGTTTCATAAATTCTTTGTCCCTCGTTAGTACTTGTACTTCCAACTCGGTGACCCTTTTATCAGATTGTATTGCATGCTTATTGACCTATTCCAACTCGTTGGTACTAGAATGGATACCTAGAGAGGACCAATACCTCATTGGGACTATATTCTTACCAGGTCGATAGCATACTCGACCAGAGTGCTCATCTCCCAAAACCTGATATAAATGATCGTGTGGACCTAAATTGTCAGGCTCTTGAGAATCAAGGGCCTCTAAAGAATCCTGTTAAAAATATTAATATATTATTAAATTTAAAAATAGATATTAAACTTTGAAATAAACAAATTAAAACTTACAATCTTTTCTTGTGTCGGTTCATTAATCGCAGTTCCATCTTTTTACCTTCTACTCGAGAAAAACAATTTTTCTTGAGGGATACGTCCTTCAATATTCAATTTTTTCTTCTATAATTACATTGAAATAATATAAAGTGCAATTCTAATCATATATTCAATATTCAATAAATCACATAATTTAAGTAGGAAGTAATAAAAAGGGAAAGTCCTAAAGAAACATTATAAACAACTATATCGTACTAGCTGCCTCTCATGATCTGATAAAGTAGTGTGCCCTAAAGTGTGGAGGTATTGCTTTGAATCAATGTTTTTTTTGTTTTTTTTCAGAATATTCCTAAATAATGTTTAATAATAAATTAGATAATATTAATGTAAAATATGAAAACTGTCATTTAAATACCTCAAATGGTATTAATACCTTAAATTTGGTAGTCGCCCAATGGGTAATCATTTGGTGATATTGCTCTATCGGGCAGTCATCCATGATAGGTAATGTCTCCAACTCTGTGCCCACTCTATCACACTAGCCAACATACAACTCATGCTTATAAGCTCTCCAAAGCTCTCCTAGCTCCTTTAAATGCGCTGGTCGTGCACCTTCGCCATCAGGGAAGTTATACCGAAGCTGGCACCCAATAGATTAATTCATATAAATAAAAAAAAATACTACATTAAATCCAATAGATTTTTTACCCATATTTGTGCCCACGCATTATCCTTGACTTTGTGTGGCAGATGTCTCTAAGAGAGAGGGCTGACCGGAATGATGTTGGAGTATTTGGCTAGCGTCACAAAAAAACCCCGGCATTCCTACCCAAATTTATCAATCATCTGTCCATCATCATTGTATTCAACCATCAACTATGTCTATTGGTTCCATACCACACACAAGCGAGTACGTCCCCTCCCCTGCCTTCTATCAGTAGATTAATCTGCTATTAAAGAAAAAAAAATATCAGTACAATTTATAATAAAAATAAATTTTGGAATGAAAATTTTTTAGAGTTATATAAATATAACTATGGTAGTTGGATCAATGGGCGTCACTAGATGTGTAGAAGCAAAAGGGATATCCTATACAGGTGGAGTGTCCCTCAGTGTATGCTCCTCAGCCACAAACTATGTCAAAGCAGGAGTCGAAGAAGGTGGAATATAAAATCTTAGAGATAATGAACCATAAGAAAAATATTATGGCACATATGTCTGGCCAACTGGTAGTGTAAACATCAGAGTCCTAAATATCCCATGTGTCCCTAAAGACACCCCCGGATCAAAATGGGGCATAAAAGATACGTCTGTGGTAGGGGCATAGTCCAATTGGGTATGAATAGTGGATCGTCTAACTCTCGCACCACGAGCCCTCGTACCATCAGCCTCAGTAACGAGACCACCATATGATCATCTAACTCTGACACCAACCCCCCTCCTACCACCAGCCTCTATACTGGGAGAAATATCAGGCTCCTCGTCGGATATCTATCATCTAGGGGGTGGATCTTGAAAAAAAGTTTAACACAAAAGTAAACACATGATATTATAAGTTATTGAAATATATATATTTGAAATAAAATACTCACAACAGGGATGCATAGAGAAACTCCCATATGTTTCATGCAATGATTATTTTATGTTATCTTTTTCTACCACCTCTCTTAAATGGGTGTCATTTCATGCAATGAAAACAAATATGGAAGTAATTAGAAATAGATAACTAATGTGTAACCCAAAAAACAAAATCTAGCAAAACCATTCTGATAAAAAAAACATAAAGAAACAGAAGTTTTATGGTGGTTTGAAGGTAAGTACTAGGATACACACTATGAATGATATAGGTGAAACATGTAGGAGAGAACATGACTATATGATTCTATATATTTCCCACCACAACTTCGGGTTCACAATCAACTCTAAAAATTGAGCTATTGAAGTCATCATAAGTAATAAACAGATTGCTTCCAATTGTAGAAGGGATATTGTCAACATCATCATCACCATCATCAAAAAAATATCTGGGATTTACTTCAATAATTACACCGAATTGATGATAACGATGATCTTTGACATAAAAAACTTGTTTAACCATTGATGCTAATACGTATGGTTCATCAGTGGAAAGAATGCGAGTCATGTAAATAACTCAAAATCCACAATCATCAATAAAGGTGCCTTCCCTCATCATTGAATCAAACCAATGACATTTTATCATCATGACTCGACCATGTGAGTAATAATCCAAAATTATTATTTTCTCTATGACTCCATAATAAGATACATTTTTAGAACGAGGTCTATTATCTGATGAACTAGCATAACAGTCTATTGTGGCAGTTAGCATAACACCATCATGTTGTGTTATCATGTTTCTTGCTCGTTCAGTGATAATAAATTTGTATCCATTGATCATAAGTGATTTACAAGCACGAACCATGGTATTAGGACCAAAATTTAAATCTCTTATTTCCTCAGAAACGGAGTCTACAAGAAAACTCGATACATGAAATATAAAAATATTGTAAACTTAATTAAATATTAATTTTATTTAGTTATTATAGAAATATTTTTACCTTCAATTTCAACCAAGTAGAAAACCCTTTGCTATGAAAAGTCTCATTCCTTCTCAAAGATAAAGAACAATGCTTTCTATATATCAATTCTTTATGTTCCCTGTAGATAAAAATAATAATAGTTTAACAAATATTTAAAATTACAAGAGATAAGATAAGAGATACATGTACAATTTACTTACTTGATATACTCATAGAAAAAATCACAATTGAACAACACTGTGTGATGTTCCATCTATCGCTTTTCAAGGATTAATGTTGTCAATGTATATGATCCTGGATTTCCTCCTATCTGAGGAAGTGATGGAAAACTGGGTTCAATTTTCCCATAATTTTCTCCTTCATTTCTCATTGGTCTGTTTATTCTCGTAGTAAGACCAGATAAATACATCTAGTAGAAATCCATACATTCTTGAGCCAAGTAACTGTTCAAAATAGAACCTTCCGAATAATTCTTGTTCTGAACATATGATTTCAATGTGCACATGTTTCTTTTAGTTGGATACATCCAATAGAAAGAAACGGGTAATCTAAATAGTATTTTGGTCAGAAGATGGATAGTCAGATGCAACATGCATGTAAAAAATGATAGAGGGAATATTTTATCTAACTCACAAAAAATTAATGGTGTGTCTGCCAATAGTTTTTTCAAGAAGTATTTGGACAACCTCTTAGAACAAATATCTATAAACAAATAGCACAACCGAATAACTGAGACTGTTACATTATTGGAAAAGAGTTGATAGATTGCTATTGGAATAAACTCATGAAAAAAGACGTGATAATCATGATTCTTCAAAGATTTTAGCTTCAAATCTTTTCTGTTGAACCGTTTTGATATATTTCTTGAATATCCATTAGGAACTTTAATAGTATCTAGAACTTCCAAAAATTAATTTTTTTTTCAGTACGTGTCATCAAATAAGAAGCACATGGAACTTTCCATTTATTTTCATTGATACAGACAAGATGCAATTCTAGTCTGATCCCCCAATCTACCAAGTCACGCCAAAATCGTAAATCATATTTTGTCTTCCCCTTGACATATAGAAGAATTGAAAGCAACATTTCACATTTATTATTTTCAATGTGCATTATGTCTAATCAATGACGTAACAAGTTGGTTGACCAATACGACAACTCAAAGAATATACTCTTATTCTTCAAATTGTAATAGGTATCATTAGAAAAATTTACCCTCTTTATAGATTTCATTACACCCTTCCCAAATGAATAACTGAAATCTTTTAATTCATTAAGCACGTCAGTTCCAAACATACACTGAGGTGGATCATCAGTCTCCATGGTATTGTCAAATCTTCGACGATTGTTTCTATATGGATGGTTCATTGGAAAGAATCGTCAATGTCCCATAAAACTAAAACTATGATGATATTTCAGTCTTCTCAATCAAGTATTATTTATAAAAACAGGACATGAAAATTTTCCTTTTGTTCTCCACCCAAACATCATTGCATAAGCAAGAAAATCATTGATGGTCCACATAAGCGTAGCATGCATCTAAAATATGTCTTTCAAACATGCATCGTATGTGGGAACAACCACATCCCAAAGAAGTTTCAACTCTTTTATTAAAGGTTTCATGTATACATCTACATCATTTCCAGGATCAGAAGGGATAGATATCAGTATACTCAAGAAATTGTAAGGCTTTTTCATACACAACCATGGGGGAAGGTTATAAATGTGTATGAAAACCGGACATGTGTTGTGCGAAGTAAGAATCTACCCAAATGGATTAAAACTGTCACATGAAATACCAAGTCTCACATTATGCATGTCAGATACAAATTAAGGATATCGAGCATCAAATCTTTGCCATGAAAATCCATCTGCAGGGTGAACCAACTCTTCATTATTATTTTTTCTCTTGGTGTCATGCCATTACATTTTTACTAATATTTCATCAGACACAAAATGGTTCTCTAATATGGGGATCAATGGAAAGTGACACGTTACTTTTTGTGGCCCACGAGATGGTGTTCCATTATCTTTTGGCTTCCATCAAGAGGTTCCACATTTGATTCAATCATTTATTTCAGTAGTTTCCTCCCAAAATAAGCTGCAATCATTCGGGAAAGCATGATTTTTTTGAGAATCCAAGTTCATCAACTAACTTCCATGCCATATAGTGGTTTGAGGGAATATCTGCATCATCTGGAAGTAAGTCCTTAAAGAAAGTAAGATTGTAATCAATTGTATTATTTAAAATCCCATAAATAGTTTACCCATGAAACAATCAGATTAAAAATTCTAAATTTTTCATTTTACCACATTGCTGATATACTGGAGTCATTGCAGCATCATTCAAATTTCCAACCTATCAACATCATCATTTTCATTGGACGCATCATGTATGCTTGTATCGAAATCTTGTTAGCTGGACATCCTTTACATCTCATGATGCTGAATAAATAGAAATCGAGCATATAGCAAACTCTTCAATTAAGTCATATCATTTGGATCATCTAAATTTTGAGATTCCATTTTCCCTCCATTGTGATACCACACATAATAGTTTTTTTGGAAACCATATTTGGTTATATGATAGCTAACTGCTTCATGACTCAACCAAGGTCTTCCAACACAATTAGAACATGGGCAGTGTATGCAACCACTATCTGAAGCCTTGTCAAATGAAAAATCTAAAAATCTATTCAAATTATTTTGAAAATCGGTTGAAATTCGATCAGTTTAGTACATCCAACTTCTATCCATTCTGTAAAAAATTTCAATAAATCATTTAAAATCAATTCAATAATATTGATATTCAATAAAAAAAATATATATGTAAATGATAATTATTTACTTTAAATAAAAGCATAACTGACACATTACTCTATGTGAGATTCATATTAATAAATACAAAAAAATATAGTGTATATAAGAAAATAAGATAAATATTTTCTAATGCCTATATTCAAGGATTGCCTTGTAACATATTGGAAGTGGGTCAAGGAATAAATAATCCTTAATGGTCTTGTTGGGAGTACACGAGTCTTATAATTTAACTTCTTGAGGGAGATCAGGATGAGGAGTAGGATGAGTATCACATCAAAAGTAGTTATGGCCTCATCAAGTTTCACCTAAAACTGGGATTAAAGGATCCTAGGTTTGGGGACATAGATCATAGGTTGGTAGGGTTTATTCATTGAATCATGTCCCAATTTATTTTGGAGACAGACCTTCAATAGTTGTGGGAATGGATTTGATTAGAAACACCTATAAAAATGATATCCAGGAATTGTGACGTCCCAAACCAGGATGCCACTCATTAGTGACCTGAACCCAGATGGCCACTCATTGGAGAGGGACCTTCAAGTTCTATTTTGTTTTATATCACATAAAAATAATGTTTTTTTGGATGTATGAGGTATAGGGAGGAGGGTGGTGGGCTTTCGGGATCCAGGGAGGAGGGTGGGGGGGGGGGGCTGTATAGGCTCTAGGAAGGAGGGGGGTTTTCCTAGGTCCAAAAAGGTGGGTAGGGGGCTGTCTGGGGTCTAGGGAGGAGGGGGGGGGGTTGTCTAGGGTCTAGGAAGGAGGGTGGGGGGATGTTCGGGTCCAGGGAGGAGGGGGGGGGGGTTATCCAGGGTCCAGGAAGGAGGGGGGTTGTCCTAGGTGGACCTCAAAACACCGAATGGGGTTCCACTCTATAGTTCTATGAATATATTATCCAAAGCTACAAAGATTCCACCTGTAAACATGACAACTTTAAATCAGTGCCTACTGTAATTTCATGACATTTAAGGGATATGTGTTTTGTGAAAAGCCTATACATTACAGTGATGTTTGTGAATGATGGTTTTTTCCCAAATGTGTATGGAATTCAGTAACTAGGATGACTTACTCCATTTAACTAATGTTATAGTGTATGTTTAGGATTATTTCTTGCATTTAACCAATGTTCTAGTTTAGTTTTAGGTGAGGTGAGTTAGAAACTATGTTAGGCATGTCATTAGATCATGGGTTCTTCCATTTAACCATGTAGTCTTGAATTTCAGGGATGAAAGTGTTTTGACTGAGCTAATTGCTACCTACTCTATAGTATGGTCAACACATCATGTGGGCATACCCATGAAACAAAGCCATGTGTAAATGGGACGTTTTCAGCACCCCATTTTGCCAAACATACTTTTCACCATAAGGGATCGACCATGTATATTTACATAGATAACCAATTCAAGTACTGTGTGTACATTTCCATGTACATTCCAAGGACACTAGATTATCGTAGACACTATGTCAACCGTTATACACACCATGTGAACCCTTATATCATATCATCATTATTACAACCATTAATAACAACTTATTAAACAACATCACTTGTCAAAGATAATCAAATTGAACATAAATCAATAATAATATTGGATATATCAAGTAAAATGAAGTCATACTATCTTACATCATAAATAACCACCCACAACCATGATTAATGACCACAAAGCTATCCTTTAGGCCAAATAAAAAGTGAAAACAAAAACACATAGTTGCAGAAAAGAAATTAATTTTTGTGAAGAATAATAATCCCATGGTCCACTTGATATTTGAACCACACATTCATGATTTTTGAGATGAACTTGTATCCATGAAACCATATGAGAAACAAGATTCAATACATGTGTTTTTATGATTTTCCCCAGCATTTTGAGGAACCCCAAATCATTGAAAATGGTAATTGTGTTTTAAAAAGGTGATTGAATAACTCATGTATGATGTTGAAGGAAGAATGATTAATGGTTATATTAGGAAAACTAATATTCATTAATATTGCGAATTTTCCATTCTATGAATTAGTTTCATGAAGAAGGAAGAAGTACTACATGGAAAAAGGAGAGGTCCCACCAAGAGTTCCCTTTGTAGATATTTTATTCATAAGGAACATTGGATTGCACGGTTAAGTATTTTTTATTTCTTCTATGAAGAATAATTAGGGACCACATACTATTTTTAAAAGTTCAAGAAGATACTCCATATGTTCTGTTGTGAAAAGGATAAGTGAACAGTGTGTCATTATATATATATATATATAGATTTTGATAGAAACATGATACATACTTTTTATGTAATACACATACTGTACAAAAATTAAGATGAATAAGATCTTCATGTTTGACCTGATCTTAATGAAAGGAGTGATTTTCATGAAATACTATGAATAAATATTACAAAAAATTTCTTATGAGTTCATATACATGATGATGTAATATTTGAAGCATTGAGAATAAAAAAACTATGAATCATTAAAATTAGAACACCAGAAAGAGACACCATGCCCTTATAAATGTATATATGTAATGAAAACATTAATTGGACAAATTTTACACCGATGTAGTGATTTGAGTACACAATTCGTGGATTTGGGGATTTGAGTACACAATTCATGGAGTAGTGAATCATAAAATTTTCCAAAAACCCTAAAAATTGGGAATAACGATATCCTTGAGAATAGAAGGATATCCTTGAGAAGAGGTGGAAGGATATACTTGAAAAGAGGTGAAAGGAGTCTAACTTGGCAGCTGATCCGATGGAAGAGGTGCACCTGTGCTGGGGATTCTCAAGGGAGTCGGGAATCGCTTCTGCGAGAGTCGCGCATCTGCTTATGGAATCGGGGGGGGGGGGGTTGCCTACCATAGTTGAATTTGGGGCATCTTCTTCCCAACGGTTATTAAAAACCATTGGGAAATCATTGCTTTCCTAATGGTTTCATCAAACCATTGGGAAAACTCCCTCAAACTCTATCTTTACCAACATTTTATGCAAACCATTGGTAAATATCACCTATTCCAACTGTTCAAAAGAACCATTGGTATACAAGTGTTGGGAAAAGTATGATTTCCAGTAGTGTTATTAGTTTATAATGGTTCTTCTTACCTACTTATTAAATAAATTATTCACTAATCCTTTACATCTCTCCAATAACAATTGTATATTTTCTTCCCCATCTAAATGAATTCGATTAAAATACAATAATCTTCTAAAAAAAATAACATCATCCTCTTATAAATTTTATAATGATCAATTAATTTATAGTAACATGAAAAAATATATATCTTATTCCTATATTTAAGTTTAATTTTGTCTACTACTATGGAACACAATGCAAGGAAACAAAAATACTATAAACATTCAGTCTTAGGACTTGACCTCGTAACTCACCCTTCACCCCTAACCCAAACCACCCTAACAACAATGGTGGGGAACACATTATCTTATTCCACTTTATTCAATGAAAAAAATAATATATAATATATATTACACATGATAGTATATTCTCTCTCTCTCTCTCAATAGCCTTGATCACTCAAGAAATTTAATAGTAGCAACATCAGTTCCTCTCTCTCTCTTTCTCTATTTTTACTCATTGATACTAAATTTATTCAAAGGTAGCTGGTCAATATAATAATATTACCTTAACAATTCTTATTTAACTATTAATATTATTTATAATGTTAATAATGGTCTTGTGGATATATTATAATATTTTTAATATGGAAATATTTGTGAAGAATGGTAGTGTGACCTTCATATTTAAAATAGATAAAGTATCCATTTAAGGAATCTTCTAGATTTGATATTCATAAATGGGATTAAAAAAATTTATTTTTTGAATATCTATAATTATTATTCAAAATAATCTCAAATATTCACTATAAATATCATTTAATTATCTTAAAATATTTTTTTCTTCATAGAAAATTATTTATTTGAACTTTTAAAAAATACAATGATTTATTTTTCACATCTGTATAATCACATGCAGAAATAATTATGGGGTAAATTTCTAGATCATGGTAAAATATTTCTCTTCATATCTCACCATTAATAAATTATTAAATCATTAATATCCTAGAGCATCCCCAAATTAAATCACCCTATTGACACATAATCTGGAGACCCACTAGACCTCCGACATTCCTCTCTATATTCTAGAGGATTTATAATTGAGTGAGGACCAAGGAGCTGATAGTGGAGATACTATACCCTATAAAAACAAATAATACCAATAAAAATAATAATAAAGTATATAAAAAACAATCAACATGATAACATACCATATTCTACAAAAAAGTACATTTATAATTCCGTATAGCCACATGAAAAATCAAATAATTTCCCATATGATGATTACATCAAGAAACTTCCAAAATAGTAAAAGAAAACCCCCTGGTAAGCATTATGGATCAATATGACCTATCTACATAACTTCAATCAATATCTATCTCCACTAATCTCAAAACACTAACCATTTACCTTTCAAATTTCATAAGAAATAAAGCCTATACACATCCTATAGGGCCCATGAAAGGTGTGAGTAAAAATTTAGTTGGTCACCATCAACGGTGTCCTTAGATAATATCCATACATATATGAGTTTATATGGGGTTCCAATTATAAAAACCCAAATAATAAATATAAATCACTCTACCCACTCTCATCAATACATGATGAGATTTTTACTTTCTTCGGCCATTGTTATAGTGGGTTGAGGAACCCTTAGTATGTCATACTAGAAGTTCCCATTATCTTCCAATAAGATCCATACCCCACACTATTACATGGAATCCCATTACTTTCATAACCATTCTGATCTATTTATGATTCCTAAGGGAAAATAAATGACCCAAAACATATGTTCCATTTTCCTTAAACCCCTTTACAAACTACCAAATCAATAGCTCAATGAAACCCAAGGCCCAAAAATGCTTGTTCTTACCAACCCTAGACTACAATCCCAAACATGTCCCCCAAATAGGGAAAGCATATCTCTCCCATCGAGTAGTCTCAATAACCCTCAAGATTCAATGGCCACCTATGGAATATAACTCCTTTAAACTAATGTTTAACACTGTCCAACACAATCTATTCAATATTCAGAGGATAATACCAACAATTAGTGGTCTAAACCACATTATGGGACCTATCTTTTGTAAAAATGACCAAATATCCCTAACCCCCATAATTAGAATCTTTCACCAATAACTTATGAGCATAACACATTCAGTGACCCTTCATTTCTCCATCGATGATAGTAGTCATCACAACCTACCTCATGTTGCTGAACTACATTGTCCCATCATTGGTTATTAATATCACCTAAACCATACCAACATACTATGCCACAAATGAATATGAAAAAACTCAAATACAAGTATCTATAACCATAAAAGTATCACAATTATGTAATCTTGACCAATATGTCAATCCAATGACCACTACACCACATGTCATCAATGTAACCCAACCTATAACCACATGTACTAGCCCAAAAACCACACTTGGACAACCCTTGAGTATCTCAGAGACCATGATGAGTTCTGGTTCCTATCTCTCACATGACCCTACCCACACCTACATTTCACATGACTTATAAACATATGTATAACACATGAATAATATCGGAACCACCTACCCAATGTACATATGTTCCTTAACATCCAATATCGTTGTATGATTTGACCTAAAAAGGGATTACCCGGAGAACTTAAGAAAAGAACATAAAATATATATTTTAGTTAAAAATATCTACAATGATATTAAATATAAAAATAAATAAGAAAGATTGAAATATGATGGTTATCCTTACTTGTGGTGTCCTCTAACAACTAAATGAACTAAAAACTCACACCTAATGAGGTATATTCCAAATTGGGAGAAGGATGAAAGAAGGGGGAAGAGTGGCCTAAGATCCTTCTCTGTTGGAAAAAATGAGCCCCTCCATCATTTACATAACATTTATTACAATTAAATTTAATTAATTTAATAATTTTTATATAGAAAATACTTCAATTACCAACTAATTTCTTGATTACTAACAATTTGGTATCTGCTTATATTCCCCCTGGTTTCCAATATACCTTTTAGAGGCACATAATCCCCTTTCTTTGGAATTGGGTATCTGGTACCATCATAATAGGTACCCAATTAGCTATATCTTTAAAATATAATACCCTACACCTAGGATACCTTCTTTAATATACCCTTTATTCCTTATTTAGACCCTAAAAAACCTTAAAAATGTCAAAATACATGTGGTTGGGCCACTTTTATACATGAATTATCTCATCCAAAACTCTAGGACATTTTAACCTCACCACTATATGATATATTATTCCTGATCTATCTCGGGTCATAAAATTAAACAAAGCTTATAAAAACTAGATAATCCCACTCAAAACACTCTTGAAACACTATGAAGATACCAAAAAAATCTATCTCTTAACATTTACCATGGATAACCAAATCAATATATGGGAAATCCCCGCAATAAGAATCCCCAACCTAATTATGGTCCAACTAAACCACCCAACATATCAATAGTATCATACCAACCATAATATAATGTCATTTAAATATTGGATATCTATAAAAAAATACTAGTCATTAACCACCATTATGATATATCAAACTTGAATCCCATACCTTGACCAACGCCTAGTCATTATATTAAAACATAACATACCATGAAACCCAACCCATTATATAAAATAAAAACCAACATGTTTAGAGAATACCACTATCTATAAAAGTCTCATTAAACTAGTAAGAATATGTCATCTTGATCATGTGTAATTGAATCAAAACCTGACTCCCTAATTCTTATCCTTTATATAGAGTCATACTCGACATTGACCATAACCCCCACTATTGGGTATCCCATTAACTTCCATGACCTACATGTATATATGAATAATAGTTAATTACACCTCCCTCAGATTCTTGATTATAACAAGATCCCTAACATTTTTCTAAATATGATATTAAGTGGTATGTCCTCCATAGATGTCCCATCTATCAAAAAACTTGTAACTCCTTTGGAGATTAATCACATAGGACCTGAAGGTGCCTGTCTATATGAAATGGCAACAACTAACTGAAACCCACTTTGTGGTGGTAATGTTGACCCTTTAATCTAATATCCCTACTAGGTATCCTCACATTCTCACTTTTGGATACCCAACACTCCATTACTAATTTTACTTGACACCAACATTTGGGTCAATATATTCTCATCAATCAAATTCTATTATGTTATCAACACCTAGTTCACTACCTTTGAATCTAGTTCACTCTAAAGATATTCACATATAACCTAATATAATTCCATAAACAATCATTAATACACTATAACATAAATATATCATCTCCCAAAAACATCATAATAAATCATAAAAAATATTTAAACCTCACAAAATAGTCCATGAATGATGTCTCTCCTTGCACCAGATGTATAAACTCACAGGATCGATCCTTTATAAGTGTCTTAGGGAAGAAGTGATTGAAGAAACTCACATGATATTCCTTCTAGTAAATCAAATTAAATATAATATCTTGTACCTATATGTCCCACCATAATTTCACTAGTCCAATGAGTATATACATTTCTAGCTTCACCCTCTACCCGGGTGGAATATCAATCTGGTCAAAGATTTTATATACTATATCAATCCATTAGTCAACTGCTTGGGATGTTCCATTTTCCTAAAATAAGAGAGGATATTTCAATTTAAAATATCGTGTTTGGTGTGGAATAGATAGATCACCTTCCAATAATCCATGATGAATACCCTATATAACATTCACCAAGCTCTCACTAAGCCTCTTATCAAACCATTGTGCCAACCCCTCTAGAAACTTTGGCCAACCTTAATATCTCAGAGACTGCATTTATGGATCATAATAAAATCTACCCAAGGGGGCCTTAGCTATTACACACCTTAGTGTCATAATATCCCAACCCTCTTGGTCCTCCCATAAAGGCCATTGATGTGGAATCCCGCTGATAATAAAATTCCATGATTAATACATATAAAACAACCCAATTACCATAATAGGGAAATCTATAATAGGTATAATATTAATATAACATAGAATTACTTACCAAACCCAAGTAATATATAATATAACCTCATGACCCCATGTACTCATGTCTAGGTCAAGTACCACGCACACTACACACACACAGTGGACCCATAAACCCATGAACACCAGGAATCACATATTTGGTCTGTGTGAGTAGAATGAATCCTAGAATCTATTTAAGAAAACACAATAACTAGTGGAAAATATGTCAACAAACACACCACTACAACCATGGTTGACAAAACCATAGATATAAGGTATCCTAAAACTACTTTCAAACAAAGATATTGTCCATATGTTTCATACTACAATGATAAAATATATTTCGATGATAGTCTCCACCTATAGGGTGGCCACCTCCTTGGTCAAAGTGGGTTATGGAGACAGGATCATCTGATGGCCATGGTCCACATGGGAAATGGTGGTAGGATTGTGTAAGAACACTAGAATCATGTGGAAACGACACATTAAAGGTGTATATAAACACACACACACACACACACACAAATTTTCATATAACATGTCCCAACTGAGTGATAAAATCTCAACTAAATAAGTTGTATATTGCATGTTTGAACCTTAGTGGACCATTTTTTGAGATGTAATGACATATTCACCAACTATAGTCATAGGAAACCATGGAAATAGGCCTGGATATTCATGGATATGAACATATTTTTTGACCATATACATAGATAGGTTTTGGGTAGGGTTAGTTTGAAACCACGAATATAGGCTATGCCAACATTGATAACTATTATGGGCCCCTTATTGTGGCCATAGGATATGACCATGCTCAATGGAGATATTGATATAGTTTTAGACTATGGAAATATCCCAATTTTCCATTAGTGGACATAGGTTTTTTTGACACTTTAAATTTCTAAACCTTTTTCCAAAATCAAATGTGTAATCATAAGTAATATCACACATTTCATGTGATCCCTATGTGCCTACAATGATGTGTGAGTACCACCTATTACTTCTTGGGGACAATTTTTTGAAACTATAAATCAATAACATTAAAATATAATATTTAAGTAATTAAAAAACATAATTGTAACCCTGAAAATATGAAAAAATAATCCAAACTTCCCTAGTAAATTGGATTTCAGCCCATACTTGTGTGGTATTGGCACACAATACGACATCTGACTAAAAAATTGATATTTTATTAAGAATCATTCAAAATATTAGAAAACATTTAGTGGGTATGAAGTGGGGTATCCTAAGTTTATTTCTCGAAAAAGTTGACTTCATTTTAGTGGGAGTGATCCAATAGTCGAATAATTAATCATCACCTCAGTCTAGTCACCCTTGGAAGTGAGAAGGTCAACCACCTTGATCTCCTCCCACCAAGTTTGAAGAATGTTAATATCCTAGTTCAGTAAGCTTTTACATGATATAATTATGTAAAACAATTACTAGGGAATGGTAGATATCCTTTGTAGGAATTTTACCACAAAATCCGAGTTTAACTCAACCTCATAGATCTTAATGTTCTTCAAATTGCAGAGACTGATCCCGTGCAGCATCGCCTGAGACTTAGTGAGAAGAGTGTTTCCCACTCCATAGTGAAAAAAAAGAAATGTTAAAATTTAAAAAAAAATTATTTATTATTTTTCAGTAATTATATTTTATAGATTTACATTCATTATAAAAATGTTATGTAATTATTTAATTAAAAATGTATTGTTTTATTCTTATTAAATTCTTTTTCTTAAATTATAAGGTTTTGTTTAATAAATTAATTTATAAATTTTAGAATTTTCATTTTATAAAATGAACTTAATTTTTAAAATCATAATATCAAAATTATCTTTGGGTAAAGTTTTGAGATTTTTCTAAAAATATTGATTTTTAAGGAATAGTGAAAAATACCGATTTTTGCAAAACTACTATTTATTTTCATTAAATAAAATGATTTAAAAGTCAAATTTATAATACTAAATTAACATAAGTATCAATTAAATAAAAATTATCTTTTGAATTACATAAGAATTATCATTATACCTGATTTTTGTTTAAGTATATTTTTGGGATTGAAACACAATTTTCTAAAAACTGTTTTTTGAATCACTTTACTGATTTATATTAAAATTGATTTAATCAACCTCTAGAAATTGAATATTGAAAAATATATAATGTATTTTGAACTATGAGTTTCAAATTTTTTAAATTGGTCCCTTTTAGTTTTTGTCATTATGAATATTAATCATAGTAAATATTTGTCACCTCGGTAAGGGTAAATCAGGTAATTATAATTAAAAACAATGTTATAAGGCCTAAAAATATCACTAAAACTTTTCATTATTTTTATATGTTTTTTTATATCATTAAAATCTAATATTAAAAAATTCCATAATTTCTTTACACTTTATTTTGATTATAACATTTATATTATTTTAAGTAATGGATAAATTCAAAAATGTCACTCTCTTGATTTTAATAGGTATAATATCTTTTGATAGGGATAAAAACTAGTTATGTTCAGTTATAAATATTTATTTAAATTTTGAATGAATTTTTTATCATGTTAATTTTTTTAAATCTTTATCGGTGGAATAATTACCACAAATGCTTATACAACACCAACATAATGCTTGATTAAATAATAGAAAAATCTTGTAAATGATTTAAAAGAAACAAAATTAATATAATTTGGATGAATTATTATTTCCTACAAATTTTTAAATATTTAAAAAATATTATTTATTTTTAAAATTCTATATTCAATTTCCATTACTATCTTGATGTCATTAACGTCAAACAACACGAATAGTCCTGGAAATGACTAAAATGGTATTTATGTTAAAGAATACCATATTTAATGATTTAAAATTAGAAAAAAAATTATCTCCATCCAAGTGAATTTAATGTAGACTATAATATAAATAATTTTCAATTTATGGTTTATTTTTCCTTTTATATTTACTTTTTTGACCCCTAAAGAGTAAAAAACATTGATATCACAGTTATCATCAAAAGGGTTAATGGGGGTTAAAACTAATAGATAAGGGTTAAAAAATAACATAAAATTATCCAAATTTTATCGGATTAAATTACTTAAAATCATAATCATACTATATTTAAAATATATCATTTTTTTTCTATTTTCCAATAAAAATTAATTTATATTAATTTAATACTTTAATTAGTTCCAAGAGTTCCCCCAACATACAAAAAGGAACCTCCTATCCAATCTTCCTCACAAATTTTGTGTACTGTAGTTTATAAAATACCTACAAAATTATCTCTATAACATCCCTAACCACATATTAGAGGTTTTTTTTCATAAAATGTCAAACCTATAATGCTTAATGTGTAATCCAAAGAGGTTATCCGAGAAGAAGGTGTAAGTACCAACCATCATATCTCAAGTTTATTTATTCTTCAACCCTCTTAAAAAATTATTTAACCATGTTGAAATAAGAAAATAATTATATTAAATATAGTTAAATATTATTACGATTATTTTATACCCTTTTTCATCTCCTTTAACATCTTATGGGAAATGAAAACATCACTCGTGCGTACAAGTGAATTACCAACTCAATGAAGTGAGATATTTAGTTTTTTATCACCACCTCACAAGGATGGATAAAATGATGGATTTAATTAATATATATGATATAAATTACATATTTTTTGAGATAATATATTATCTATTTTCTTACCATTAAATTCTTTTGAAAATGATAACGTTGCTTATGCGTACGTTTGGACTACCACCCCCACAAAGTGATATGATTTATTTTCATGTAAATATTTTAGTTATGGTTCATAGATTTTATTTAATGTATATAATGATAATAATTTTATGATTAATATTATTTATATTATAGAACAATGACTACTTTTTTCCATGATCAACCTACTAAATATATTTTGGGTTTATGAATAGAACATCCTCAAAGCATACAATGAAAACTTAATCAATTATGTTACTAAATAATACATGGTCATAAGTGATCTAAAATTTATATTAATAGTGTAATTAACAAGAAATAGTTTCTTAAGAAATTAAATAAGTAATATAACTATATTACTCAGGATGATGAAGAGAGAACGTGGCAACTTAGTCCCAAGGTAAGGGACACTTCACTTTAAAACCCCATTTTAAATATTTTAAATATTTATTATATAAATATTTTTCTTCCATATAAATATTATTAAATTTATTTTATTGATTTATTTATATATAAATTAATTAATTATAAAGTTATATTTTGAATTTATTTTAATGTTTTTAATAAGGGATATTTTAACAGAATGTTTTGACAATAGAAAAAAAAGAATATTCTATTTTAACATATCAATAATTTTTCCTATTATGATAAATTTTATATTATGTTTTGAATAATTTATAATATTTCATGTTTTATTTTAAAAAAATAAATCCTTTCCTTTATTATAGGTATTCTAAAAAATGGGTTTTAAATGTAATGGATATTTTGATATCCAAAAATGTTTTCTTATGGATGCAAAGAATATTTTCCTAAGTATAATGATGGAAATGAAATATTTCATATATTATGATTATGTTATGGTTCTTGAAATTTTTTTAATGATGTGTGATATTGATATATCTAATGATTATGGTTGAGATCAATATATCATATAATGACAAGTGAGACTAATATAGCTCTCCAATGCACCAGGTAAAGGGATTGAGTTAACCAGTTAGGTTTGGGAAGGTTAATCCATTTGTAAGGGTGATTTTAAGAGTGATATAGAAATGATTTCCCATGTAACCTATATGATTTATGTATTATTTATATGGGTTTTCGTGTAAATCTTATGATTTCCCAACATATGATAATCAGAATAATTTTAAATGGAAGTTTATGCTACTTTTTAAGGGTTGAATGTATGGCTTTGTGAAAAATATTTCACAAGCTTTTCACGATATAAAGAAATTTTTTTGTATTTTATTTTTCATTTAAGACTTATTATGAATTTTAATATTAAAATATTTGGGTAGTGAAGTTGATTTCTTTTGTAAGAAAATGTTTATTTTATATTCAAATTTTATTTTGAAAAATGAAATTTTTTATAATGAGTATTCTAGGACTTACAGTTTGTTTCATTATTTATTTTATATGTCCCTTAATATGATTTTTATGCTCATACCATGTTTTCAAATGATTTTCATGGGATTTTAAGAATAACTATGGATAAGTACAAGGTGAAGATGAAAATTGTGAAGATATGTCCAGAAAAGAAAAATTTTATATATTAAATTTTTTGTATTGTGGGAAAAATGGATAATGAGTGGAAGTTTACACTTTATGATGTACTATTTTATTTTATAAGGGTTATGAATCAATTATTAAAAAATATAAACCAAAATGATATTAGAGAATGCAAGAAAATTAATTCATGTTTAAGGACTCAATTTAGGGATTTTTTAAGGCTGTGTCCTTATATTTGGTATCAGAGGAAATGTTTAGATAATTTTAGAGGTTAAGATAATGTAATTTTGTACACCTAAGAGAGTATAATTTATGGTTATCATAATATACCAGTTGAATATTACCTTGTTTTTCAATCTAATCCATTTATATTCAAAATGATTCCCCATAGAAGAAATAAAGGAAACTAAAGTAGGAATGAATGAAGAGGATAAAATCCTTCCAAATTAGGAACTTGAATTGGTTGAAATTTTAATTAATAAGTTTGTTGCTGTGAATCATCAGTTGAAGTAAACTATAAATTATGGTGGAATCTATGATAGAGAGTAACCAGATCTACAAAAAAGTAGCATGTTTATAATGGAATGCTTTATGAGACAACACCTTCCAGCTTTAAGTGTATATTCTAACTTAGTAGTGGCTGAGGGATGTATTAAAGATCTGAAAAATATATTTTAAGTCATGGGTTATTTGGATCATTAAAAGGAAACTATTTTTATTTTCCATTATGAGTTTGAAACCGGTAAATTATGGTCAATGTTTAAGAATACTATAGAAAGAAAAGATATAGACACTATTTAATGGGAAACATTTAGAAATATTTTCCTTGAGAAATATTTTCATAATGTTGTTTGACTTAGGATGGAAAATAAACTCATGAAATTAATGAAGAATGAGTTAGAATAAATGGATTCATATGATGTAACCTTAACCTGATTAGAACGGTACACACCAAATTTTATATGAGATATTGATAACAAAATTAATCTGTTTTACAAAGGATTAAATCCAAGATAGAAAAGTGCATTGAGCTCTAAAGAATTTAACATTTATGAGAAACTTCTTAATTTTTATAATAAGGTAGAAATTTAGTTTTTGATAAATATGTTTTCTATGAAAACAATTAGAAAAAAAGGTTCAGGTGGTAGGAAATGGGAAAGAATCCCTCAAATAATCCTAAAGGTAAGAAAATCAAGTTTCTAGTTTGTTATTGTCACGATCCCCTCCCACCAAAGATACCACAATGAGGGGAGAGATATGATAACCTTAGATTCCTACCTCTATTAGGCCTCGAGTTGGAGACTAGCACTGAGGGTATAAAAATATTATTTATAGGAGGTAATACCCTCTATAATATAAATAGGATCAGGAGATAAGATGGATCATCTACAATAAAATCCATGAAATTATATAAAAAGAAACCCAAACCATCCATAAATTCATGTATAAAAGAAATAGATACTATAAAATTATCCAACGTGAATACCCAAAAGAAAAGCTAAATAAGCAACACGACAACTATCCAAGGCCTCAACTAATAATGTACACCACGGTCTGCATAATCCTCATTTAAATATGAATATAGTTTATATACATAGGGTGATAATATAAGTATACTCAGTAGGAAAAACCAAATTCTCTCATGCACATGTGAATGAAGAATTCAAATTCACTTGTGAGAAAATAATAGAACCAAATAGCACCTATACATGCATATAGACCAAACCCAACCTCATCAAGGCACATTCACCAAATAACATAATCCAAAAGATATAATATAACAAGAAGAATTTTTATTAGGGTACCCCACAATAATTTACCATTCATATGACACTCTAACACCCTAACATCATACATCATATAGCTCCCATACATTTCGTATAACACATCGCCCCATAAGTACAGTCATAACACACCTCGCCCGAAGACACCTGGGCTCACCGCCCCAAAAGCATGACCAAAACACATCTCTCTTGAAAACACCTGGTCCAAAACATAACCACTACCAAATTCATAGTAGTAGGGTATCGTGAACATGTAGTAAATAAACCCCATTCCCTCCTCCTACCATGCATGAACCCCACTAGAAGCCTCCCCACAAGCACGTTCATATCTCACCCAAAAACACCTGGTCCATCACATATACCATCTAATGCACTAATATACCTCTAGCCTTCACAACATATGTAATAACTACCTAACCTTGAAGAGAGAGCAGGAAATAGAGGGTACCCATCCATTCATCCTCCTAAAAAATGTTAAGAAAAAACATCCCATGTGGCTATGCGGGTGTTGTTACGTAGTGCTTGACATTGGTGCGGTGCATATAAAAATAACAAGAATATACAAGAATATATATATAATATAAAACACTCAATCCCAACCTATGGGTTAAAAAAACCAACTTACAACACCCTCACTTTTTCTTCTACCTCTAAGTTTGAAACACCACACAACAAGCCACATGCCATATTCACATTTCCAACCAATTTTATTTAATCATCTCATTTTTTTTCATTATTTAACATCAACCACATATAACCACACAACCCACAATTTAATTATTCATTAACCATTTTCATTCCATTAATCAAACCAACCCATTTCATTTTAATCATTATTTATTATTTATTTAATCACTACTTGGGAATCTAGCATAAAGAAACCACCACATCTCCACCTTAAAAGCAAAGAAAAAAAACCAACTTACCACCCCGAAATCATGTAAAAAAACATTTCCACCCCAAAAGCACATCCTAAAAACCACCTCATTGCCCTAAATTCATGGCCCACAAACCTTTAGCCCCACATTCCACAACCACACATTTCCATACAAAAAGAACAAACAAACATCCAAACACATCATGATCATTTTACATATTTACAAATGGGGTTTCAAACATTTCAATTTATTATGGGGGTGTTATCACACAAGCCATAATCATGGGGAAAAAATTTCATTATCCAAATATAATTAGTTAATCAATTTCCATTTTAGGGTGATATCACAACAATAAAAACATGCTTAAAAATCAAAACACATATCATCCAACACAAACGAATCCCCCAATGGACATAATTTTCATTGGGGACATAATCCTGTACGATTCACAACATCTCAAATAATATCAAAGATATAAAAGAATTAAAATCAAACAACATTTAACCTTTTTAATTTACATTTAACCAATTATTATTTTTATATTAAGCTAGAAAAACTTTAACACATAGATAAACAAAAGAAAACTCATCCATCATGATACACAATAAAGGGAAATGAGGGAGTCCCTACTTAAAAGAAGCTTTGCCTACTTTCTATGCACTGAAGGGCGATGAAGAAGTGACTACAACCACAAACACACCACAAGAAACTACATATCAGCCTAATACACACCTAAAGAGCATATAAATTTATCTCAAACTCACAAACCAAACCAAACCACACCACTATAGTGAAACCCCAAAGAATAATGGGAGAAAACCATCGAAGAAGAAGGAAAGGATTACCATAGATTTCCAACAAACAACCACCATGACCAACATATCATAGAGGGGGGAAGATGGATTTAGGAATTTTTTGGGTCACCTAGGGTTCATCTAAAATGAGAGGAATAATAATATATGTCTTAATGAATGAAAATTAGGCCATAAATAAATTTTAAAACTGCACTGCATCAGGGATATACACAACGTATAATCTCATTTCATGACGTGTAATCCTTAGGGTTTGGTTTCACCAAAAAATGTGTCTCTTTTTTATTATTTAACCTAAAAAATATAAACATCATGAATATTCCTCAAAAAATACATGAACCACCATTTCATGTCGTGTATCACACTTACACGATGTGTATTTCATGTAGTAGTTCTGCTACACCTGAAGATTCCATCGAAAACTACCGTAACCTCCCCCAAACACCTATAAAAACCAAAACTAGAAAAGTAATAGACTGAGAAGGAACATAAAATTACATCAGATAAATCTCAAATGATGTTTTCTCTCGAGAATCAAAAACCAAGACCAAAATAAAAGGGGTCCAAAAAACCACCCTGTGAGATAGCTCTCAAGGATCTCTTCATATGTCAAACACTAGAACAAGGCAAATAAAACAACCCAAATGACCAAAAAACACCCTACCCAACCACATCACCATAACCAAAGCCATATCCTATCACACAAAAACTACACAACAATGTCAACCTCCACGCATCCCAAACCAACAAACACTACAACCAATGAACCACACCATCTTAAAAACATGAATTGGGGAATTCTGTCTTCCATGTTAAGATAATTCTAACTATGGGTGGCACTGAATCACCCACATAGGTTTAATCACATAATAGTTAATTCATCTCAATTAGGAATTAGGTCCTTCCCTTTTCATATGTTAGGTCTTCATCCCACATCACACCACACAAATCACAAAACAAAAAAAAATCATCTCATAAAACAAAATGATATAAACATCGCATCATAAGGAAAAATAGAGAAAATAAAAACACAAAAAAATCTAGGTACTGGGAACACATTTGTGCCTCTCATTACCAAGTAACCTTCTTAAGGGAGCCATGCCTCCACAACACACTAAAAAAATAAATGGGTCATCCACACAACTACTTCTCTTTAAAATCCTGGATCTCTATTGGTCACTCCATGAAGGTCACATTTCCCTCAATATACAACAATCCCTAGTAAATGACATGGGAGTCATAGTGAAGATACACGTGAAGTTGAGATATGTGGAAGAAATCATGGATCCTTTCAAATAGTGGTGGTAATTAAAACTGATACACCACCTCACCAACTCTCCCCAACACCTCAAAGGTCCTAAAAACATGGGAAATCTTACTCCATATACCAAACCACTACTTCCCATATCGAGGGTAAACCATCAAGAACATGTGCCCCCAACCTATAACTCCAAGGGCCTCCTTCTAGTATTAGAATTGGACTTATTCTAGTCTAGCACTACTTTCATCCTCTTATGAAGAAGCTGAAATTTCTCTATAATTCTCTATACCACATCAAGACCAAGAACATCTGTCTCACCAACCTCTTTCCAACACAATAGAAAACAAAACAGTCTCCCATACAAAGCCTCAAATGGAGAAATACCAAAGGAAGAGTGATAGATATTATTATAAGAAAACTCTACCAAAGGCAGGACACATATCCAATATTCACTAATATTTAAGATGCATTCCCACAACATATCCTACAATGTCTAGATAGTCCATTCCATCTATCCGTCTGTATGATGGTGGAAAGTAGTGCTGAATCATAACCGAGTGCCAAAATCTTGTTGCAATCCCCTAAAAACCCGTGAGGTATAACGTGCATCCTAATCCAAGAAAATGGAGATCATAACTACATGAAACCTTACCACCACATCCATGTACCTCGTATCCAAAGAATCTATTGTGCTTAACTCTTGATTACTAAGAAGTGGTCCTATTTTTTCAATTGATCCATGAAAAACCAGATAGCATCACAACATCCCTGATTTTTGGGAAACCCTGTGATGAAATACATAAATATGTCATTCAATTTTCACATGGGAATATCCATGGTCTGTAAAAAAACTAGGAACATGATTCCCATAATTTAACTATTGGAAAACAAAACACTTTTCCACAAGCTCTGCCACTTCTAATTTCACCTCAGGCCACCAAAACTATATCTTCAAGCTATGCTACATGTTGGAAACTCCTTGGTGTACCTCCATAGTTGATATATAAAACTCATAGAAGAACCACCCACACATTTATAAAAGAACAAAAAACCTCCAAAGAAATAATATAAAGTTCCAAACATCCATTTTCCATCCCTCTAGAGCATCACTATGGACAAAATGTTTGCGCAAAACCTCTGCCTCTAAGTCTCCGCATTGAGACTCCTCCACCTGATACATTAGAGAATACTATAGTGTCATGTGAAATTAATATCCTCTTCCACCATACACTCTTTAATATAAGTGCAAGGCTTACATCTACTCTATTCCTTCTCCAAGCATCGCCAGAATCCTGAAAAACACCCTTCCATGACTTCCTATTAAAAGCGTCGGCCAAAAGATTTCATTTTCTTAAGGTGCAGGAGATCCAAAAATCATAATACAAAAGAAAATAGACCCACCTCCACTTCCACAATTTCAAATCATACTTGGAAAATATATACCTCAAACTCTTGTGATTTTTAAAGACCACAAATCACTACCTAATATAGTAATGCCGCCACAAATTTAGTACAAAACAACCAATTTTAGCTCCAAATCCTAGGTGGTGTAGTTATGATCATGGGGATGTAACTTCCTAGACCTATAAGATATCACCACCCACTCCTACATTAGAATGAATCCCAATCCTATATGGGAAGCATCAAAAAACACCTCAATCATCACCCCTTCCTCATGAAATCGAAGCCCTGGAGCACTAACCAACTTCCCCTTTAGGTAACTGAATGCTGCCTGATACTGATCACCAACAAAAAATCTTGGTCTTTCCAGGTCAAAGCAGTCAATAGAGATGAAACTCGAGATAAATTGGGTAAAAAACTCTAATAATAGCATAAAAGACCAAGAAAACTATGAACCTATGCCACATTCTTAGGTTATTATGAAGAAAAACCAACTTCAAACATTGAAGGGTTTACTAACACACCCTGATAAGACACCACATGATCAAGGAAATACACCTCTCATGTCCAAAACATACAATTGGAAAACATTCCATAGAGATGGGGGTGTTGAATAACCCATAAGATAGTTCTGAGATACTCGACATGTTCCACCTATGACTTAGAGTAGAATAAGATATCATCTATGATTATGATGACCAAATGATCCAGGAACTCATGGAACACGAAGTTCATAATCCCCAAGAATACAGTTGGATCATCTATAACACTAAACGACATGAATATAAACTCAAAGTGACCATAACAGCTTCTGAAGGTAGTCTTCAGGATATATCCCTTCTTCACCCTCAATTGGTAATATATATACCATAGATCAATAATAGAAAACCACATCTCCCCTCTCAACAGGCCTAAAATATCATATATTCTCATAAGAGGGTAATAGGTTTTAATCGTCACCTGATTCATCCTATGGTAGTCTATGCCAAAACTCAGACTACTATCTTCCTTCTATGTGAACAACACTGGAACACCCCATGGTGACTCACTGGTCCAGATAAAACCCTTCTATATCAAATCATATATCTTAACCCTTATCTCTTTCAACTCAAAATGTACCATTTGATAAAGATCCATTGAATTCTGAGAAGCACTGAGCTGCAATTCTATCCCAAAGTCAACATCATGTCGAGGGGGTAACATTACAACCTCCATGGGAAAAACATCCAGGAACTTCCCAATGACCTTGGAAACCCCTAACATCTTATCATCCACAAATTACACCAACAATTTAGCCAAAATAGGAATTAAGGGGCTCCACACACTAACTTTTCACATGAAAACCCTACTCGCCAAAGAAAACCACATGTTGTCCATCCTCATAAAAACAAATCTTATTTATAATAATTTGATAACATATCATATATAATACAACCACATGATTCCAAGGATGACATCGTATGGCTGCATCTATAGTAATAAAATATCTTCATAGGACTGATGCGGCCCCATCGTATGTCTACACCCCCAACACACATCAAACAAGCTGGTATGACCTCTGACTATCTTATTCAACACTAGGGGAATTAAAATAATATCTATATAGAGTCAAAAAACATGGGATAGATAGGGTGTAACAAAGGAGTTAGAATCTCCCGAATAAAAAAAGGCACAAACAAGGTTACCAAAAAAAGTCGATCGTACCTCTAACGATCTCTGGCCCCTCTGGAACTACTGCCTCCACTACATGAAACTGACCAAATCCAAATCCTCTACCTATATACTAATGAACACCTCCACATACACACTCATGTAATGATACAATAATTCAAGGAACATCCTGAGGTTGGAATCTACCTGTTATATCTCCCATCGGTGGAGAAAAAATCGGTTACCCCTCATACTGAAACTATCTCATGAGGAAATACTGCTAGGGATAGGGCTGAACCTATCGACCTCCACCAAAATGAGCTTAGGGAACCACTGGGAACTGGATCTGGTGATGGCCATGAAATCCACAACTAAAACAAACTTTCATAAAATATCTTAGGAAAATAATAAAACCGACTATCCCCAGAAGGCCAAAAAGAAAGATACTGAGAGAAAATCCATTCTGGTTGAAACTAAAAAGGTCATAGTGCCTGAGACCTACCAATGAGAAGCCTTCTCCTCAAGTAACCCTTCTTGTTCCCCTACCATAGAAAAACTCCCCATGAGTGCATCCACTTGATCACTTACACCTTGTTCTGAACCACCAAATACTTCAGCAACATAGAAGGAGTGAATGTAGGTGGTTATTGAACTTGATTCCCATCTCCCACACTGACATGCTCCCCTACTGAAGAGAAATAAACTCCTTCATCTTTACTGCATTCATGGTAGGAAAAATGATATCTTTCTGGAACTACTTTTAGAAGTTGACCCACAAAACGTCTACCTCCTTCCACTTTCTTGGATACAATTTCCACCACTATAATATATCTACCCACATCTAACTGACTACCAAAAGGACCCAGTACTCCTTCAGGGCCTAGATCAAACTGCAAGCGATCTCGTGCTCCTTCATCCAACTATATGTATCTATATTGGAACATTTCCCTCATACTTCCCGAAATCCTACCATTAGAAAGCATGAAACTCCCTCTTCTAATCCACATCCTTATCTATTGGATCAACCCTATGAAAATAAACTGGATTATCCTGCTAAACCTCAATAGCCCAAGCCACATGAACACGATGAACATGATCCATAACTAAAAGTAAAACAAACATTTACTTTGACCGAGTAGTATATAATTTTATTAAGATTAATTTTAACTCATTTAATTCATTTTGTTTTCCATTTAAATATTCCCAAAACAACCCAATTAAAAAAAGAACACAATTCATAATGATGCATGTACCTCTCTTATGCCTCTACCGTATAAGCAGGTCCATGTCTCTTGGCCATTCAATAAGGTCAGTGTCTATGCACTAGATCAAGATGCGCCCTAAAATCCATTTTCCTAGCTAGTCTCCTTATCCTATGTCATGTACCAAGGTCAACCAACACCATTTACATACCACCCCATGCAATGATTACTATGCCTAACTCCAAACTCCATCCTATATTTCGACCATTAGCTCGGATAACACTCTATCATGACCCCTCCCTCCAAAGATAACAGAATGAGGGGAGAGATATAATGACCCCTGAGTCCCACCTCTAGTAGGCCCCGGGTTGGAAACTAGAACCAAGGGTATACAAATCTCTTGTATGGGAGGTATTAACCTCTATAATATAAATTGGAACCTGATATAAGATGAATCATCCAAAATAAAATCCATAAAATAATATAAAAATAAACTCAAACTATCCCACAATGCATGTATAAATGAAAAAGATGTAATAAAATTCTATAAAGTGAATACCCAAAAGAAAAGAAAAAGCGACGACATGACAACTATCCATGTTCCCAGATAGTAATGTCCAACAAAGTCCATGTAATCCACCTTTAAACTTGAAAAAAATTTATATACATAGGGTGACGATGCAAGTATACTCAGTAGGAAAAACAAATTCTCTCATGTACATGTGAATGAAGTATATTAGTACACCTATGAGGAAACAACATATCCAAACAGAACCTATACAAACATACTAACCAAACCAACCTCACCAAGTCATGTTCACCAAATAATGAAATCCAAGTAATATAGTATAACAAGAATCATGTCGATAAGGGTACCTCACACCACTTTCCCACCCATATTCCTCTCTAACACCCAAATGTCAAACATCCTCATGCTCTCATCCCTTCTATATAACACACCACCCCACAAGCATGGTCACAAGAAACCTCACCCAAAGACACCTGGGCTCACCACTCTATAAGAATGAACACAACACATATCAACCAAAAAAACCTAGGCCACAAAAAAACTACTACTAAAACAAGATTATTAGGGTATATTGAACATGTAGGACATAAACCTTGTTCCCTACTCCTACCATGCATGACCCCCACCAGAAGCCACCCCACAAGCATGGTCATATATTGTGTGAAAAAACTTAGTCCATCACAACAAACATCTAGCACACTAATAGACATTTGGCCATCACAACTGGTGAAATAATTACCTCTTATAGAACAGAGAGTGGGAATGAGAGGGTACCCATCCATCCATCCTCCTCACTGGATGTTGGAATGCATGTGTCGACACATAGTTCTCAGTGTTGGTGTGGTGAATATAGAAATCACAAGATTAAAAAAGAATATACACATATAACATCAAACACCAAGTCCAACCTATGGGTTCAAAAACAAACCAACAAACTCACAACACCATCACTTTTTTACCACTTTTAAATGCATAACACCACACAACAAGCCACTAGACACAATCACATTTTCATCCAATTTTATTTAATCATATCATTCTTTTCATTATTTATCATCAACCACATTTAACCACAAAAAAACCTTTTTAATTATCCACTAACCATTTTCATCTTATTAACCAAACCAACCCATGTAATTTCAATCGTTACTAATCATTTATTCCATTAATACTTGGGCATCTAGCACACCACAACCACCACCACTCCACTACTAAATAATGGACCAAAAACTACCCTACCACCCCTAAATCTTGAACCACAAACCACCTCATCGCTGTAAAATCATGAACCACAAACTATTATCCCCATATTCCCTAACCACACATCGTCGTCCCAAAAGCACGACCAAAAATCATTACTCATCATGATCATTTTATAGATTTACAATGGGAATTTTAACACATTTAATTTTATTTAGGGGTGTTATCATACATGAAATAATCCCGGGGGAACCATTTCCTTATCCAAATATAATTGGTTAATCAATTTACATTTTAGGTTGATGTTAAAACAATTACAAAACATATCATCCAGTTTAAAAAATCCCCCAATGAGCACAATTTTTAACTTGGCCACATGCATGTACAATCCACAATATCACAAATAATATCAAAGATGTAAACTCATGTCAACAAAACCCCATTTAACCATTTAAATTTAAATTTAACCAATCATTTATCTTATATTAATCCAAAAAAACCAAACCCCATAGATAAAAAAATCAAATCCCTCTTACATGATACATAATAAATATAAATGAGGTAGTCTCTACCTCAAAGAAGATTTATTGAATCACTGTACACCATTGGGTGAAGAAGAAGCACCATCAATCTCAACCATAGCACAAGGAACCACAAATCACCCTAAGCTACGACCAAATACCATAAAAATGAATTTCAAACACACCACCCAAACTAGACCACAACAACATAACAGAACCCCAAAGAAGAATAGGAGGAAACCATCCAAGAAGAAGAAAGGTATTACCATAGATTGCCAATGAACAACCACTAGGAACAACAGATAAAAGAGTGAGTATGGGGGCATAAATAATTCCTCATGGAACCTAGGGTTCTCCCAAAACAAGATGAAGAATAAACTATGGATAAATGAATGAAAATTTGTTCGGAAATAACTTTTAAAACTTCACTACATCGAGGATTTTTATGATGTGTAATCCTTTTTCACATTGTTCAATACTTATTGTTTAGTTTCCTCAAAAAACATCTCACTATTATTATTTAACTCCAAAAATATACATGTAACTAATCAGCCTCACAAAATCCATGAACCACTATTACATGTCATGTAATACAATTACACGGCGTGTATTTCCTAAAACAGTTTTTTGATATATCTATAGCTTCCACAAAAAACTCCCCAAACCTCCCCTAGACACACCCAACATCCAAAAATAGAAAAGTAATATACCAGAAGGGGATGAAACTTTATAGTGATAGGTGTGGTAAAAAGAAACATGGGGAATTTCTTAAGAAATATGACAAGTGCTTATAATGTTCTATGTTTGGGCATATTGTTCATGATTGAAAATAAAAATATCTTAGTAGTGGTAAGAACAATCTTGATAAGAATATAGTATTTTGTTTTAAATTTGACGATATGAGTCATTATATAGATGTGTGTATGAAGAAGAGATCAATTGATGTGAATCAGAAAGATGATAAGTAAAAGGGTTATGTGAAATCACTTTCAACTACTTCAGCAGATGATGGGCCATCGAAGAAAGTGGTAATATGTAAATTAACTATTTGTTCAGATTATGATAATGTAATTTTTGATTTAGGGTCCACACATTATTTCATTTAGGGTAAATTTTATGGTAAAATGAAAATTTCACATTAAGAAATGAAGTGAGTACTTTCAGTAAAAACACCTTGGGGTAGTATTTATGAAACAAAAAATTAAAAAGATCTTCCTATTACAATATTTGGAAGGATTTTACTTGTAATACTTATTATCATTTTCATTGTAGAGTTTTATATTATTAGGGGTATGGATTGGATTTAATTTTATCTTACTAAGATAGATTGTAGAGCCAAAGAATTTATTTCCTAAAATGAGTTTTATTTTGTATAAAATAATGAATTAATACATTTTATAACATATAAAGAAGCTGAGAAACTGTTAAAAGATAGAAATGGATGTTATCATGCACATATTTTTGAAAATAGGGGAACTATTTAGATTCATGATTACCATTTGTAAAAGAAGATCTATAAGTTATTCCTGATGAGTTTCTTAGTAATATACCTGATATGGAAGTTTTATTTACTATTGAATTAATTCCTGATGGTAAGACAATTTTAATACCCCCTTATCAAATGTCCCAATTAAAACTTATGGAATTGAAAAAACATTTATAATAATTTATTCATTAAGGTTTTATTCATCCTAGCACTTCCAAGTGTTTCTCTGATTTTATTTTTAAAAAATAAATATGGCTCCACTAGGATTTTCATTGATTATAGAGAATTTAATAACATAACTATTAATAATTATCTATTGCATCATATAGATTAATTTATTGATAATATCTATGGAGCTCAATATTTTTTGAAGGTTGATCACAGGTTTAAGTACTATCAGCTAAAAGGTAAAGGAGTATGACATCCCTAAGATCAAGTTTCATACTAGGTATGAGAATTATAAGTTTTTGTTAATTCCATTTGGGTTAAAAAATGCTCCATTTGTGTCCATAAATCTTATAAATAGAGTTTTCCATAAATATTTGGATAAATTTATGGTTGTTTTTATTGATTATAATTTAGTTTACTATAAAATTTAGGAGGATCATGCAAAACATTTGAGGATTATTTTGAAAACATTATAAGAAAAAAAGTTATTTAGAAAATTTAGTAAATGTGATTTTGGTTACCATATATTTAATTCCTTGGAAATATCATAAAAAATATGGAATAACTACTTATCATGCTAAAACCAAAGTTGTTAATTAATTGATAAGGCCTATAAATGTTACTAATATTCATAGTCTTCTTATATTAAAAGGATATTATAGAGAGTTTATTTAAAACTTCACATGATTATCAAGACCACTAACCATGTTAACATGAAAAGAAGTTAGGTTCATCTGGACAAAGTAATTTGATGCATGTTTCTATGAATTGAGAAGAAGATAGTGAATACTCTAGTTTTTTCACTACCCTACATAAATGGATAATTTTTTATCTACAACCATGATTATTTTATGGGTATAAGTTATGTTTTAATATAGAATGATATGGAAATTTCTTATGATTCATTTCAATTAAAAATAAATGGTCAAAATTATCCTATACATGACCTTGAACTGGAATCTATAGTGTTTTCTTTAAAAATTTAAAGACCTCATATATATGGATTAAATTGTGAAATATATAATGATCATAAAAGTTTGAAGTATATATTCACTTAGAAAGAGTTAAAAATTAGACAGAGGATATGGCTATAATTGATAAGTGATTATGATTTACCAATTCATTACTATCTAGGTAAAACAAATAGATTAGTTGATGCTTTGAGTTAGAAATATAATGCATCATTAACTATGCTATGTCTAGAAAATGATTTTTTGGTTAATGACTTGATAAACATTTTCCTAGAAATTGTAAATACATGCACTCCCTATGATTGGTTTTAGATGGTAGTATAATAATATTTGTCTAATATAATTAAGAATTATTATAAAGAGGACCATGATTTACAAGAAGAGGTAGAATTGGTTAAGATAGGTAAGTTTTCATAATTTAATATTGATAAAGAATGTATTTTGAAATTCATAAAAGGTTAGATGTTTCATGTGACACCAAATTGAAGAAGTAACTACTGAGTGGGGCTCATAGATCTTCATTTTTTAATTAAACCTAGAATCATAAAAATGTATAAATACCTTCATGAACATTTCTAGTGGGAAGTAATGAAGAAATATATTTCAAAATTTACAATGAAATGATTGACTTATCTATTGGTTAAAACCAAATGAAAATTAACGAAGGGGATGACTTAGAATTTTCATGTTTTATGATGGAAATGTGAGAATATATATATATATATATATATATATATATATATATTTCATGGTGGTATTTTGCAATACATATCTAGGTAATAAAATGATTTGGGTAATTTTTTATGGATTAAATAAATATGATCATTTTATTCCAATTCAAGAAAATATGTATTTAGATAAACATTATATACTTTATGATAAAGAGATAACTAGATTATATGGAGTCATTATTTCCATTTTATCTGATCCTGATCCCAGATCCACCACTAATTTTTAGAATGGACTACAGAATTAATTTAGAACTGAATTAAATTTTAGTAAAACCTTTCATCCTCAATCTGACGGGAAATCATAGCGAATGATTCAAAATTTGGAGGATATGATTAAAGATTGTTAAATTTATTATCAGTGAGTTTTTTATCAATATATGACTTTTATTGAGTGTTCTTATAATAATAGTTTTCAATCCAGTATACAGATGGAATATTTTTATGCATTATATGAAAAGCGGTGTCAGACAATGGCATATTAAGATGATGTTGGGGAAAGAAAGTTTTCAGGACCATAATTGGATTAATATATTAGGTAAATATGAATCACTAAAATATGAGGATATCCCAATGTAGGAAAAAAATTTATGCAGATTATCAGATGAACGATCCTTCTTTTGTGGTAGGCGATCATGTTTTTCATAAAGTATCTTCATGGAAAAGTCCTATAGATTTTGGTAAAAAGAGAAAGTTTATTCCAAGATTCATTAGAACTTATGAATTTATGGATAATATTGGACCATTTACTACCGATTGACCTTACTTTTGAGTTTATCTTAGGTAGATGACATATTTCATATTTTATTGTTAAGAAAATTTGTGCCAGATACATCTCCATTTTTGATCCCTGAAGTAGTTTAGTTGAAAGAGAATAATTAATATGAGGGAAAAACTATTTATATTATTAACTATAGAGAGTATGTGTTACAGAATAAGGTGATTCAAAAAGATGAAGTTTAAAAAAAACCATTTGATTGAAGAAGAAACATGGGAATCTAAAAATTTTATAAAAGAAAAATTTCCTTACATATTTAAGTAATGAGTAAAATTGTGAGAATTTTTTTTTCAAAAGGGGGGAAGAATGTAATAACCCAATTTATTTTAATAATAAATATATTAATTTCCTTATTAATTTTTATTATTTATATTTTATAGATTTTGTTTTCATTATTATAATATGGAGTTATTTTTCAATTAAAAAAGAAATAATTTTATTCTTAATAAATTCATTTTTTATATTATAAGTATTTATTTAGAAAATTAACATAAAAATTTTAGGATTTTTATTTTAAAAAATTTACTTACATTTTTAAATCAACATATCAAAATTATCTTTGGGTGATTTTTTGGATTTTTTGAAAAGATTTATTTTTCAGTTAATAGTGAAAAATAATGATTTATGTATAAACAATATTTCTTTTCATTAAACACAACAATTTAAAATTTAAATTTGGTAGTAAATTAACATAAATATCATTTAATTATAAATAATCTAATTAATTACATAGTAATCCTCAATATACTTTATTTTGGTATAGTTCCATTTTTTTAAAAACACATTTGTCTAGAAAATGTTATACACTACGTTTTATACATTTATATTAAAATATATTTGTAATAATTATAGAAATTGAATAATTAAAATTGGATTCCATATTTGGAATCTTGGGGTTTAAATTTAGTAAATAAGACTCTTTTATTTTTTATCATTATAAATAGTAACTATAGTAAGTATTTGTCACCTTAATAAGGGTGAAACAGACAATTAAGGTAAAAAATAATATGATAAGGCCGAAAAATATCCATAAATCCTACATTTATTTTATTTCATAACTATTTTCAACCATTAACGTCTAATATTTGAAAATTTGTAAATTTATTTCCACTTTAGTTTGATTAATGCATTTATATTATTTTTTGTAAAGGAGAAAGTAAAAAATGACACTCTCTTGGTTTTAATATCTATAATATTTTGTGACATGTATAAAAACTCTTTATGTTCTATTATAAATATTTATTTAATTTTTGAATTATTTTTATCATTTTTTTAATTTTCAGTGATGAAATAATTTCCTTAAATGCTTACACAATGCTGAAATAATGATTGTTTATGTAATATAAAAATCATGTAAATGATTTTAAAAAAATAGGGAATAATATAATTTGTATAAATAATCATGTAACATGATTTTTTACATAAATATAACAAATTTTTGACATTTTAAAAGTCCACATTCTATTTACATTACTATATTAATTTCATTAAAGCCAAACAATGTGAATATTCCCCAGAATGACTATAATGGTATTTTAGGTTAAATAATGATTTATCTAATGATTTAACATTAATAAAAATATTATATTCATCCAAGTGAATTTTATATGGTCTATAATATAAAAAATGGTCCATTTATTTGTCACATTTCATTTTATATTAACTTTCTTGACCCATAAATAGTAAAAAAAACATTGATATCACGGTATTCATCAAAAGGATTAATAGAAGGTTAAAATTAAATAATAAGGGTTAAAACATCACATAATCTTATCAAAATTTTATTTTATGAGATTATTTAGACTGATACTCATACTATCTTAGAAATATATCATTTTGGTGTGGATTTTCCAATAAAATTAATTGATATTAATTTAAAACATTAAGTAATTCCAATAGTGCCTCTCCCATCACTTATAAAAGGGAATATCCACTCTTCTATTCCTCTCACCTCTTAAGTATTATAGTTCAGAAAATACCTACAAAATCCTCTCTCTAAAATATCTTCCCTTGTCTTAGAGGTCCTTTTCTCACTAAAATACCAAAAATATAATGCTTAAGGTGTAATATAAAGAGGTTATCTAAGAAGAAGGTATATATCCTAAATGACATATTTCAAGTTTATTTCTATTCTACCTTCATAAAATATTCTTTAATAATGATTAAATAATAATATCAGTATCATAAATATATGGAAATTTTATTCATATCATATTATAATCCTTTTTTATCTCCTTTAAAATCCTATGGGAAATGAAAACATCACTCATGCGTTTGTGTGGATTACCACCTCCATAATGCGATGATTTTTTTTCATCACCACTATACTAGGATGGTTATTATGATGGATTTAAGTAATATATATTATATTCATGACATATTTATCATTATATAATGATAATATATCATCTAATTTATTATATTTCTATTCATTTTAAAATGATAACAACATTAATGCGTAGGTGTGGGCTATCACCTCCATGAAGTGATGCGGTTCTCTTTTCAAGTATGAATTTACAGGACGATTATAAAATTGTAGTTAATATAAAATAATGATAAAAATTTCCTGATTAAAGTTCTATAGATTATGTAACAATGACACCTTTTGACCTTCATAAACCTACCAAATTTTTATTTGGTTTATGAATAGAACTTTCTCAAAGCATCCAATGTAAACATAATTGATTAAGTAAGTAAACAAAAAATAGCTATAAGTGACATAAAAGGGATAATGAGAGTGTAATTGGCATAAAAAAGTTTTTTAATAAATTAAATGACTAATATAAATTTATTATTTAAGAAGAAAAAGTGTGTACATGACAAGTTAGACCTGAGGTAATGGAAAATTTACCTTAAAAGCACAGTTTTTATTATTTTAAATATTTATTTTCCAAATATTTTTATTAAATGTAAATATTATTAAAATTGTTTCATTGATGTATTTATATTTATATGAATTAATTATAAAGGTAAATTTTTTTAATTTCATTCAAAGTTTTTCAAAAGTAATCTTCTTACAAAATGTTTTGAAAAACATAAAAAAGGAATGTTCTATTTTAATGTATATGACATAAACAATTTTTCTTTCTTACATAACCATTATTTTATGTTTGAATCAATTTACATTATTTCATGTTTTATTTATATAAAAATATTCTTCCATTTGTTATGGTAATTTTAAAAAGGTTGTTTAAAATGGAATGTATATTTTGAGATCCAGAAATTATTTCTAATTGGCATAAATATATTTTTTATAAGTATGACGATAGAAAAGAAAGCTTGAGTAATTGTGTTTATGTTATGGTTCATGGAAATTGTTTCTGATGAAAAGTGAGCCCAATATATCTTATTATGATTAATAATCCTTATATAAAACATGATAATGGATGAGCCTGATGTATCTTGCCAATGCATTGGATAAAGAGATGGAGTAAACTAGTTTGGTTTCCCCAAAAGAGATTATTAGAATTTACGAGGTAAGTTATTCCATTTTTAAGAGTGATTTTAAGAGTGATATGGAAATTATTACCTAAGTTACCAACATTATTATCTATTCTAGCTATGTGTTTTTAAGGAAATCTTATGATTTCACAAGGTAAGCTAAATATATTAAGCGTAAAAGGAAGTTTAGGCTACTTCTTAAGGGTGGAATGTATAACTTTTTGAAAAAGTTGATTTTTATTCATCCATTAATATTTATTAAGAAATGCTTTATGAAAATATTTTTTTATTGAATTTGTTTTCATGGGTAAGAAATGTTTTATTTTGATATCAAGGTTTATTATGAAAATGGAAAATTTTTATAGTGAGTATTCATATACTAATGCGTGTATTTGTTTCTTCCTTTTATATATCCATTTATAATATTTTTGTGCCCATACCATGTTTTCAGTTGATTTTAATAGGGTTTTATGTTTGAGTATGGATAATGATGAGGTCAAGATGAAAATTGTGAAAATATGTCATAAAAATAAAACTTTTTATATCTTAAATTTTTTTGTATTATGTGAAAAATTGATACTAAGTGGAAGTGTCCACTTTTCAACGTCATATTTTATTTTATAAGTTTGATTAACTAATTATCTAAAACTCTAAACCTAAATGATCTTTGGTAATTTAAGAAAATGAATTCATATTAAGGATTCACTTTATGGATTGTTTAAGGCTGGTCCTTAAATATATTAAGTATAAAAATCCAAAATTTAAGACACTTTAATACCTTATATAATTCCTCCCCTACACATGATGTAATTCAAGAAAGAATGATCTATATTAATATTGACACTTTAATTAAGTGATTTCAATCACACCCCGTTCCCTTTTCTCTCTCTATTAACTATTGATTTAGAATTATTTGATGTATAAATAGAAATTATTAAATGGGTGTAGACTGAGTCCTTGGACATTATATTTATCACAATAATCAAGGAGAAAAATTTATCTTTGAGACACATCTTTGTAGTAAAAATCCCATGCAATAATACTTAATTATGTGTATTCTAGAAAAATCAATATCCAATAATAAATAAGAGACTGAAAGCTTTGGAAACCAAATTAAAATATTCAAAATTGTAAGTGAATATATTAATGAATTGATCCATTAAATTTAATTGATAATTACCCCTAGAAAACCTCAAATGGAGAACCAGATGTAGTGTTACCACTCATCTTTTGTGAACAGATATAGACTGACTCCTCTTTGGCATGATAAAAGAATAATAATTTAAAGGCCAAGGGGATACTTATACATTTCAAATGGACATATATAGGGATAACATTATGTTTTATACACAAAACATGAAAATTAATCTTACATGGGATATAATTGCCCAAAATATTGGTGACTCTTTCAATAATGAACTACTGCACATGTGTATCTGTACTATAACCAATGGTGGAAATAATACCTATAATAGGAGTAAAGGAACATTGGTCAAGTTACCTGACCATACATATTCTTGATAATAGAATTTTTTTTATTTTAATTTAGTATAACATTGATAAGTGAAGCTTTATCACTATCCTATTTGAAGATGAGGTCTTAAGATGGGAACTTAGAAGAAAAGAAAGAGGTCCTAGTCTAGTTAACCATCCAAAAATAAATATCACCTCTGCCAACATTACCAATGGAATTATCATTGATTAAACTAATGTAAAACTGAATACTTTGATGAAAATTTTATCCTACGGAACACCCCTCTATCCATCTTCTAGGAGGATCTATATATTTTTTATTTATATGTTTAGCATAAAGTGAATGACCCTAAATCACTTCCTAAACTACTTTATCCTTCATTCACATCATTTCCAATAAATTATTCTCAAATCAATGCATTATTCTTCATATTGTCATATTATTAGGAGATATTATCACTGTTAGAACATTCATATAAATAAAAGAAAAGGGTGATCTTTTCTCCAGAGGAGGTAAAATTGATCTTATAACTAGCAATAATTTCCATAATCTTTTTAACAATGTAATTAAAGATATAGATATAAATCCTACCATTAAATAAAAGAGTACCTAGATAATCCATGAGAAAATTCCTTCTAGAGATACCCAATCATTATTTAATGAGTTTTGAGCATCGTAATGTACATTTACTATAAATGTATATACTACTCTTGGAAACATGGATGCAATGACCCCTATGTTAATTTAATATTTCCTTGAACACTTGAATTAATTTACTCTTACTATTATTGAATAAAATCACATAATCCTTAAAAAGTAAGTGTGATATTCTAGTGAAACCATAACTACATTTGAATGAGTGTACATACCATTTAAGGACCCATCATATAGGTCCTTACTAAGAAAATCCCAAGATAGGTCAAATAAACCTAGAGAGAGTGAATATATTTTCTGAAGAACCCTCACTAACATGAAGAAACCAAATATTTTTTCCATGAGGGATATAATGCACCAAAATGATACAAAGCAATGAAATAGTAGATCATAGGCTCACTCTGTGAAGTAACATCACCTCATGAATCTCATAATAAATCTCTACTCTATTATATCATAAGCCTTTTATGTAATATTTACGAACATGGTATTAGACCCAACCAACCTCTTATAAATATATGTGATCATTTCTTGAGCTAGACTAATTACTCCCTGAGTGATCCTACCATTAAAAAAACCATGTTGAATATCACAATTTTTTTGTTAGGGTAGAGGTTATCATTATATTAAGGATCATTTCAATAACTTTATAAGAAAATTTATAGATACTAATGGGTTGAAACTAACTGAACCCTTCTATCTATTTAACATTGGTAATTAAGATAATAATTTTAGTTACAGTAAATCATGGAAGAGAATCCCCTATAAAGTAGTCTGGGATACCTTAAATGCAGTCTTCTTTGATAAAATCCTATTTGGTTGTGTAGAAATAGATTGAGAATCCATAATTTGTAGGGGAACTATCAGTATTGTGACTACATATAGCCCTATAATTTATATTTCCTATAGAATATATTTAAGGAAGTTTTATCTTTATCCTCCACTATTCTAGGAATATTTCTAAATAAAGAGTAATCATTTGATTCCATAGTCTACCCCTCTACCACTAAGGGGGTCCTACTAATAAATTAGAAAAATTTGTGACTATAAGTTTCCCTACAATCCTGACATCACTGATAAAATTAATATCCTAAAGTTGTTTGATAATATTCCATGCATGATTCCTCTCCCTAATGAAAGCATTGAAGTAAGTTTTATTGTGATACCCCTCCCTCATCCATATTTCTTTGTATTTTTCTCTCACCACCCTATCCTCTTCAAGATGTTTCTCTTCAATAAGGATATGTTTTTAGGATAAGAGATAAAACTCCTTATCATTCAAAGAATCTACAAATAGATATCACGCTAGTTAATTTCACCTGGAGATCCTCCACACTATTATAAGGGATGAGGTGGTTATTTCTCTATGTAATTATATATTCCTTTAGATTGAATAGTTTTATTTACAGATTCACCAAAGCATGTCCTTGTAAGTGGGACTTCCATGAGATACAAACCATTCTCTTGAAATAACTATCATCTAACCAACAATTGGAAATGTGGAAGCTTCAGTTTGATTCCAGGAATAATTGAATTTATAGAAGTAAATGAGAGTGGTTAGATAGTGTCAAAGCTATGTGGGTGATAGATGAGTGCTATAAATTAGAGATATATTGAAATTTATATAAACACACATCTAACATAATCTATACACATTCCTAGATCTACATATACCATACCTAAATATCTAATGAAACTCACTTGATACCACTTTTTACTAACATATTTTGATACACTTTATAGTTTCCCAAAATTAGATCATATAAATGAAACCTAAGTTAGAGACCCATATGACCTTATGTGAACCTCCTTATTGGAAAGAGGATGCTGATTTGTGGAAATGGTCTAAAAGGTGATAACATGGAGACTATACCCTCTATAAATAAATAAAAATAATAATACAATGACAACATACGAAAGATTAATAGTAGAAAACATGATAACATACTATATGTTATTCAAACATACATATAAAATATCAAAAAGGTTATATGATACATAAAAATATCACTCATAGTCTAATCCTATAAAATGACGTCTAAAATAACAAAACACAACCCCAATATTGAACCAAAGATCCACCCAACCCATATTTAGAACCACCAACAACATCTATCTCTACTAAGATATAAATGTCATCCCATTAAATTTTCTTATATCCGGATATATAAAGTTTGGATGCATCCTTTATGTCCCAGTCTAGGTGTGAGTACGGATATAGTTGTCCACTACCCACAATTTACCTAGATAATATCTTTATTTATATGAGCGTATGTGGAGTGAAAATTATGAAAACCCATACATCAATCATAACCCGCTCCACCCATTCACTTTAAGACATGATGAGCTATTTACGTATTTTATCTAATACTAGAGTGATATGAGGCACCCATTATCCATTATATTAGAATCCCCATGAACTTCCATCTAAATCCATACCCTATGGAATTTCACACTAAACCATTACTATAATAACTATCCTAATCCATTCATGATGTTCAAGGGAACATCCATGAACCAAAAACCTAGGTTCCATAGTACATATACCCATTTACCATCTATCATATCAACAACCTAATGAATCTTAAGTCACAAAAACACCCATCCTTTACCAACCCTAACCTGCTTTCCCTAACATGTCACATATATATGATGATCATCCCACTCCCATTTGGTAATCCCAATTATCCCTAATATTATCTGGACATCAAATATGTATCTATATTTTGAACCTATCGATAAAATAATATTTCTAGGTTTCATAGGATAATTAACACTTATACAAGGTAGTAGGAACAAATAAGAAAAAAAATTCCAGGAATGTCCATACAAGAAACCAAAATGATAATACTACAAAATGAAGAAACAATGATGTGTAACTTACACCACAACATTGAGGAATCAATCTTCATCATTTATGGTTGATGAATATCACATGAAGAGAATCTAAATACCATCCCTGAACAAGAGTTATCCATGGGCCATCCTAAATTGTCCAACACTTGAGTGGGATCCTCTCATTACCCCTAACATGATAGTGACTCAAGAAGGCTAAGAGTGAATAAAAAGAGTACTATAAGAAAAAGATAGAGTTTAAACCAAATAAAGGATTATTGAGTACATATTGTGTGTGTTGTATTTATTTTCTATGTATAAGGATTATTGGATACCGATATTTCAAAGAAGAATTATAATAGAGTAGATGTTCTTAGTATTTGGTTTTGCAGAACCAAAGTATTATTAAGAACAATTTCCCATGACTGTATTTACCAAGAAAAGACAATATACAAATATATTATACTAAAGAAAAGATGTTAGCTTTCAGAAATAGATATTCTTGGAAAATTTATTCATACTTGTAAAAGTTTTATTTTATGGAGATTAAGGTGTTATAACCTTATTATACACAAATATTATATTGAAATATTATTGGATGAATATTTTAGAAGTTGGTATTTTATTTTATGGTTGATAAATCATTAATTAGTAATTTTCATGATTTTATAACTGTTGAAAATTCCAAATAGATGTGAAATAGGTGGTTAGAGATTGCACATTATTTTATATAGCTTATAAAGTGTATATATTTTGATGATGAAGTTTATGGAATTTTTAATTTCATTTAATGTTAAAAAGGAAGATGAGTATTTATTTCAGTTTGATGAAGAAGATTGGAATAGGTGAGTATTTTGTCTTGGAACTTGTTTTAGATTTTTATAATTAATTTTATTAGAGTTTATTTAAAAAATATGTTCCAACCACCTAGCTAGCCAATGGGACCCCACAAACATTTCTTAGGTGGGTAGAGTCAACCTTAAGTAATATATGGAGTTGTATGAGAAGGGTGATGGGTCAAGCCTATATAAAAGCATAGTGGACGCATATACCATAGGAATGATTACTAGTTATCACACATGTAGGTGGGATAGTGGTCCCATGAAAATAGGCACAGCCCCTAAACCCCATGTGTGTGGTGTGGTTTCAAGAGATGAACTTGGGCTACTTTAATTTTATGAATCAATGGGAGTGTTATTGTTATATATAAGAGGGCATCTAAGGATGAAATCAATGTGGAAAAATTCTAGAAGGGGTGACTGTTTATCCATGTTAAAAAAGTTACACATAGAATTATGGTTGTCCAAAGTACGAGATCTAGGTAATTCAATCTCCATGGTTTATTACCTTCCACCCAAAAACTATGCACAAAATCTCAAAGAGATTTAATGACTTACATAGATTGAGAATATGGGTAAAATTATATCGACCATGCACAAATATTTTCATTAACACAAAAACAATTTTTATCGACCATACGAATATTGAATCCACCATATAATCTACTCAAGCTACCAAATGCATGAGATGAAGTGACTGTGATATGTAGATCCTCCCTTATGTTAGTACCCTTATATAGTTAAAGGGATTCATTTACAAAAAAGATTATGAGGTATTTAAAGATAGTCGGCATCCTCCATCTCTAGCATCATTAAGATGAGTTCAAATGAATGGATTTCAAGATAATGAGACCAAAAACTAACATGCATGAAATTCCCTATTTTATAGAAAATTATCATATAAGGATATTACATTACCATTAAATGATAATGAAATGGATTTGTAGAAGATAACTATTCATGGACGAGGATGATATACATGATAATTTTTCATATTCATGTGTAAATTCTATCAGATAGTAATAAGACGATTGTGCAAAGATTATATGATTCTAATTACCATTGAAAGATAATAAATAAACCCGTGTGTGGTTTAAAATATTATTGATTCAGTAATATTAATATTGATCCTTGAAACAACATTTAATTAGTGATATTTATGATGATACTTGAGGAACCATAATACTCAAAGGAGATGTACTGATTCTCCATTTATAAATACTAAGACACCGAGTCGAGAGTCACTATTGAAAATATTGAGACCTCTCATTTATTCAATGAAAAATAGAGTATCCATGAGTCACTAAGATTAATGAAAGAGATATCCACTAAAAAATCTTGCATAAAGAAGACCTGCAATATTCCTGATCTCACAAAGAAAATATCAATGAAACTCTATTTAGTTCACAAAGATAGAACCATGTACATACTATAGTGTACATTAATAAGAAGAAGATATTAGTGGGATAACCTAGTTACTAAAAAGAAAGTTTTGATATGTTCCATGAAGCATAAGACATTTTGAAGTTTAATACCAAGATACCATGCTTGGTTTATATGAAGGAGTAAATACTGTGTGCTTTATTCATATAAAGTAAAAGATTTGGTATTGTACTATGATTTAAAAGTGATAAATTTTTATGTAAAGAGTTTTATTCAATATATAATTTGTTGAAAAAAATTATATATCAAAGTGAGAGAAAGTGTAGAACTAGTTCCACACATCTATAAAAAATTTTATGCACTAAAGAATAATAAGAAGAGAAGATTATATAGAGGGTGGCATACTAAAATCAATAAAGCATAGGATAAAGTTATAATTATATGGCCTACAATATATTTCTATATTATAGAACATTGAATAACATCAAGGTAGACCATAAAATTCTTATAGGATAAGAATATGATCAATTATTATAGTCTAGGAGGCACTCCAGTCAACACAAATGATCTTTATTTAAGGTTGAACAAACCTAATCTATTGTTCAAAGGGACTAAAATCCCGCTCTTTATTTATAACTAGTTGTAGATAGGATAACGAGTTCAAGGAAACACCCTTTCTCATGATTTCTTAGATGATAATAAGGAATCTATGTGTGTACGGGATAAAAATCACTATATACTAGGGATAGAGTCATCCTTATAGGAGGTGAAACTCATAAAAAATATTATTGTTAAGTTATGTTTCTTTTTGATTCCAAATCATCATTTAAACTTTCTAAAGATAAGATATAAATAGAGAAATATAAGTCCAGTGATTTAACAAGTGAGGAGGTAACAAATGGGATAAAAGTTTTAATAGGTTATCCCACACCGATTTAGCGCCCTCTAAATGTGGTCACATTCATATGAAATCCTTTTACATTAGTATCAGACTGATATGTTCCACCACTACTGGATTATCTTTTTTTATTACCTTATTCTTATAAAAGAAATATGAAATGAAATATTAAAGAAATTATATCAACTACGAATTATAATTCCATCTCTTACAAGAAATAGTAGAATTGAAAGAAGGAGTTAAAAAATAAGAACAATGCATCCATCTTATATAAAGAAGAAGAAGAAGAAATTTTCCTGTGATTTTATTCTATAAATTATATTCCAATCATGGAATAATATTTCGGGGTAGTTTAAAATACTACTAAGGAAATAAATAACCATTTTACCTCAGAAGTTGATGAAGAGTTATCATATATGTTTTGTCATGATTGTCCAATGGAATAACTAAGAATGAGTGTTAAATATTATAGTAAAAATATATAATAGGAATTTAATAAAACAATAACTTATCGAGAATATGAATTTGAAAAAAGGGAGAAAACAATTCCATAAAATGTGATGAAGTGTGCAGATCTCACCAAACAGTGTAATGCCAAAACTATATGAATAAAGGAGTTTGAATAGGTATGCTCAAGAGTTTGTAAGGATTGGATTTAGGTAATACTAAATAAGGATAAGGTAATTGAGATCCATGAACAAAGTTTCCATGCACTAATGTGGAAAAAGTCAATCATTTTAGTAAAAAAATGATCAGCTAGAATTCAAGGCCAATTAGATCAAAGAACTAGGAAATTCAATGAAAGATAAGCAAAAAAAATCATGATAATGAGTTTGATAAAATCAATAAATCTAGAGAAGACAAAATAAATATAGTGGATAATGAAAATTAAATTCTCCACATGAAATTCATGGATTGTCAAAGTAAATTTAAGAATCTTAAAAGAAACCAATTCATGTCTTTAGAAAAATTTAAAAGAAAATATAATACCACAAAAACTACAAAGGAGGAATCTAATTTTTAAATACCTCAATTTTGTGGGAATACAATTTTTATATTATATTATTATCAATATATTTTAGCTTTAAAGGATAATTTACCATACACCTTTGTAAATAATGTTTTTTTTCTAAATATGTTTCTATAAACTATACAAATTTGAAATAAAAATATGTATAAATATGGATGAATAAAAATGGTGAGAGACCTGCCATTAGAATCATGATGAAATAAAGTAAGTTTATAAGGTGATATTACCCTAAAACAATCCATTTAGTGAATAACATGGAACAAAATTATCACACATGAAATTCTAGAATGATATATTTATAGAGAAAAAGATCATGATTTGTGGGGTATTACTAGAAATGCTACAATTTTTTCATAAGGATTATGATTGATGGTAAAATATTTCAATATCTGAAGTTCAAATAATGTTAACTTTAAGGGGGAGAAAATATGAGGTGAAGAAAATACCTAATGAGAAATATGAAAATCTACAGTCATAATTTTGTGTGTGTAAAACTTGGTGATCTCTAATATATTTACAAAAGTAGTGGTCATAGTGAAAAAAATGCAAGTATAAATTTTTCAAGAATGAAACTAAAACAAGTTAAAAGAAATCACCACATAAGAGAAAGGAATTCATATAATCCTATCTTGGGAAAGAATTATGAGAAATTCACTGGAATATATATTCCAATGAAGTTCATAAATAAGGCTAGTGGATTATTCTTATAAAGAAAGAAAAAATAATAATATGATCAAAGAAAACAAAATAAGTCCAAAAAAGGTTTCACACTTGGTAGAAGAAGCTAATTATTTAGTGAAATGAGTAGTTACACTATATAATTATATAAGAAATTTATGAAATATAGGATTTATGGAAGAAAGACTAATATATAAAGTTATGTATCAATATAGGTAAAAAATAAGAGGATTGGTATGGTTAAGGACATTACTAAGATTCCATGTGTAACAACCAAACTAGAGGTACACATTCCAAAATATTTTTTGTTTATTTTGAATTCTGATTTGGAAAGAGAAAGTTAAAAGTATGAAGTAAAAAATAAGGAAAAACCCAAATTCAAGTAAAAAACTCCATATGAAGAAATCTGAATTCATGAGAAGTTTTTAAAAAATTATAACTAGAAGGTTTCTAATGTTCTGTTTGGGTGGTACAAATAAGTCGGTCATAATTCAATTGTCTGCATAAAAATTACTCAAGAAAAATATGTAATCATAAAAAATATCAAAATCTCCCCAGGTTATATGTTTTATATAATGGATTATGTTTAGGGTAATATTTCACACACGAAGAAATGAAAAGTATCCAGGATATGAAAGATTACTATGAAATCCTTAAAGACCACCATTAAAAATATTGTTAAATATGGAACTAAAATGAAAAGAGACTCATGGTTCAGAAGAAATTATTTGCCTTTTTTTCTCACACTAATAATAAAAATAGGTTCCATTTTATTCAATAAATAAACTTTATTTCATTTTAACCATGTAAGGAATTGAAGGTGATGTTGGTAATAAAATAGAGAACAAAAGGAAAGTAAGTTGGAATAAATTTCCCAGATGTGAAACAGTTCCATCTTACAATGATTTATCAATTGGAATATTAAGAAATATTTGAAGAACATATATTCCATGATGATTTTAAAAAGATTTTAATCCCTTGAGGGTGAGTTTTGTACAAAGCTTCTAGAGTTAATAATTAATTAACATTTTAATTCTAGATGGTTCTTAAGAGTTTTTCATTAAAAGGTATGTGCTGATATTCTCTCACCATTTATGAATTTCTCCTAACATAAGGGGGGATTAATTTAAATTATTAAAATAAAATGGTAATTTTATGTGAATTTATAGGGATGTATTTAATAAAACCTAATTGTTTTACTTGAATGTTTTTAGTCTGTGTACAATGTGGTGTAAGAAATTTAGGTTGAGAATATTTGGAAATAATTATATCAATTTAAATTATCAGGATTCAACCATATTAAATGAGAAAAGAATCTGATGTAATGAAATAGGAAATGGTAATAAGAATAATTCATAATCATTTTTTATTTTTGAAATTTAAAACATTATTGTGTAACTCAAAATCTCATGTTTTATATAACAATGTTCACATAGACTTTGAGTGGGATGAATGGTGGAACATTTCGTATAATGAAATGATACCATACACTCTTATAGAATTTGTTTTATTTTTTATCACTAAGCTGGAGAGAAGAAAATGAAAATGTTAAGGGGAAAGGGGCAGAGAATAAATAAATCATATGTGAAAATGGGATGAACATATTGTCATGGAATTTTTTGTTGGTATTAACATCAAATACAAAGGGATAGATTATTAATCCCAATTTTTGTGTGTTGTATTTAGTGTCAGTGTAGAAGGATTATTTAATATCAATATGTTGAATAAGAATAAGAGTACAATATAAGTTTTTGGTAGTTGGTTTTGTAGAACCCAATCATTATGATAAAGAAGTTACCAATCCAAGAGTTCCCAAGCCAAGACAATATAAAAAATATACTTTTCAAAAGAAAAGATGTTAGATGTTTCCAATGGATATTATTGGAAAAATTGCTAATTTATTTTAAAAGTGGTATTTTAACAAGAAAAACGTGTTCCATCCTTATGATTCATAAATACTATATAGAAATATTATTATATGGAGATAACATAATTTTATTGGAAAGACTTATGTTGTTCTAACGTATCTCAGTTTTTATGTGTTTTGATGCTTCAAAAAATACCTATTTTTATTTTAATTTTTTTTCTTAAGTTCATTAGATTATAATTTTATCAATTTAATTTCTATTACACTAACTCTACAAGTTTTTATCTTATGATGTGTAAAATAGTCATTCAATAGAAAAGTATTTTATCTTAAAATGATTTATGTTTTGAAAGAATATCTTACATCTAATCAGAATAAAAAAACTCAATGTTGTATGTTTTTCTTACAACATATGATATTATCTTATGAAGATAATGATTGATTTTCCACTTAACTCAAATAGAATAAAGTTATGAGAAGCCTTTATCTTATGAAAATGATATTCATAAAATATTATCTTACAAATGACAGAAATTTTTTTGAATGTTAAGAATTAAACCTCAGTGATATATTTATCTTATGCTATAGAATTATCCTAAACAATTATTCAATTTCGTTAATCTTATACCCTGCAAAAGATAAAGATATGTTTAATCTTATGGAGTCACTTAGATGTTTATCTTATGAGAAAAATACTACTAGTTGGATATCTTAAGAATAATTTTATATTATATAGAATGACATGATTCCCTTCCTAATATCTTGATAAGTCATTTCATGATTTTAGACAATATCATAAAAGGAATTGACTATTTAAGGAAATATCTAATTTTACTATTTCATTTTTCCAGGAATGGAATGATCTGAAGAAAAAGATCTCTAACAGTATTGTTGCAGAATCTTATTCCATATTTGTAATGAATAGATGCATTCTATTAATAGAATGTCATATAAAATTTTCAACAAATTATTGACATTAACATTGTGATTATCACACTACTTAAGTTCAAAATACAAGAGGATATATAAAAGGAAGAGTTAGTAGTTTCCTGAAAAAGGAAGAGAATATGGATAGAATGTATGTACAAATGAATAATCTGATAATGGTAAAAAAGAACACATATACATAGAAAAGATCATACACATTGATCACATGATACAATTTCATATCTATGAGTTTAATTTAAGGATCATCCTATGTAGTGTCTTGAATACTATTATCTTCTTAGGATGCATCTTCAACTACTGTAAGTTTCTACATGAAACTTGATGTTGCAATAGTTATTTAAAATTTTATTCATACTATTTCTGGTATACTTTTTGTAAGTGATTATGTTAAGACTATTTAGGGGTCTTGTAAAGGGAGATCCTAGTTGAAAGATCTTGGACCTTTATAATAAGTGAATGCTACTTTTACATAGCTGAGAGACACTAGGAAAAGGGCCGTTATAGTGAAAATCAAGGAGTAGAGTGTTGGAGGAGTGTACTAGGGGATTTATTTTTCTATAACCACTATAAATATATTGTGTTTAATATTTTCCATTTATATTTCATATTTATAATTTTGATTCATATTAATAAAAATATTTGTAACTACCATACCTGAAAAAGGATTTTTTCTGCAAAGAAAATTTTTAGGATCCCAATTCACCCCCTCTTCAGTTTTAGCTAACCATTATCTGGGACAAAAATTGGTATCAGGTCTTGGGACTCTTGAGTTAAAAACTGCCATTTTTTGTGTCCAATTATCTATTTTTTAAAAGATTCTATTTCTAAAAATTGATAATATATTTCAATGTTTATAACTCTATACTTTAGTGGTAAAAATTATAGTTGTTAGAAGGCACACATGACAACATATTTGTGTAATCATGGATTGAGAGTTTATCTTAATGTATTAAAACCCTGTAAAATACAAAATATTGAACTTGAAATGTTAGATTCTATAATTGAAGAAGAATATTATCTAAAATACAATGATACGAACACTATAATCTATGGATTTAGACTATATGAGTTCAATAAAGTTTCTCAGTGTAAAAAAATCAAGAAATATGGACCACTATAAGAGTTTTCTATGAAGGTACTGAAAATGTGAAGGATCATAGATATAATAATTCCAATCTTAAGTTCGACATATTAAAAATGGATGAAGGAGAAGAATTTCTAAATTGAATAGAAGACCCACAAATATTGTGAATAACATTGCTGCTCTAGGAGAACCTATCATTATGCCTGAGAAAGCATTGAAAGTTATTATAGTTTTAAAATCCAAATGGAGTGGTATCTTATACTATCTAAAAATCCATATAGGTCATGAATTTTAAGATAAAAGATCCTTTTGTAACTATTATGATATATGAACTTGAAATGGAAGCTAAAGCTGGATAATATAAAAAGTTTATTAAATAAAATGGCACTTTAATGGTGTTTACTTATAGGGATGAAAATAAGAACAAATACATAAAAATATATAGAACATACAACAAGGAATAATCCTCAAGCTATTCTGGATAAACTAATGAAATTTCATTTTTTTCTAGAAAATTTAAATGATTCTATAACAAGAGAAGAGGTTTCAAAATACAATTCAAAAAATACAAGAAGAATGGTGACAAAAATAAAGAATTAATATTTTAGAACACATTAGGCCTAATTGTGTACAAATTAAGTATGATAAAAATTTATAAAAGTAATACTTCAAGAAATTTGGTTATAAGAAGAAATCTATGGTACCTATAAAGGAAACCTAGAGTACTTATAAATATTCTATCAATTTTTGGCACATTCAGATGGGGTACATTCTTTATATTCTTTTGAGAATGAGCATGAGCATGAGTTGGAAAATAAAAACTTCTCATATTAATAATTTAAAAAATATTTTTTCTTATTATAAATTATCTACGAAACTTTAAATAAGAAACAAACTCTTATATACTCCTATGATAAAATTTTCAATGAAGTTAAGTACTTAAAAAAATCATGATTAGAAAAATCAATTGGAAAATTATAATACCTCATATACTAAACAAGTTAAGAAAATAGAGAACCTACATAATGAGGTTAAAAACATTAAAGATGATGTAATGGATTCCATAAAAGTAGAAGATTATTTAAATTATATTCTTGGTCAGAATCAACTAAAAAAAAGAAAAAATTGGAATAGGAAGTCAAGGTGAAATGAGAAAATTATACAAGAACCCTTTTTTTCCTAGTTTTAAAAAAATAATTTCCAAAGTTACCTACTCTCATTGTGGTGAAATAGGACATTATACTAACATCTATAATCTAAAAAATCCTTAATGTTGGGGAATGAAAAATTATTTTATTACAAAATATCTTTCAAAATGTGTTTCTATGTTTTTTGGTATGTACAAATAGATTTGGATCCCTAAGTCTCTTATATATAATATTTCTAGAGCCAAAAGATTTTGGGTAGAAAAGAATTATGTTGTTTGATATATCATTATAGGAAAAAAACCACATTAATAGGAATTAATAACTGTTTATGGACAATGTCTGTTCAATAAATATGATTATAAATTATTAAACATTCACTCACCATCCAATATCAATGGAAGAAATTACAAATTTGGTGACAATGAAAAGGGAATTTTTTCTAGCACTGGATTTAATTGAAATAACCAATATCATCTGATAAAAAAGTTCTTTATCTTGAAGATTTGAAGCAAAAAATGAAAAGTATTTATCAAAATTTTTATTATTTTTATTTATTTTATTTTTCTAACAATTCATGTTTAGTCGCTATAGGAAAATAGCAATTTCGTGGCGGTTTAAACCGCCTCAATATGCTTCTGTGGAGGTTTCCAAAAACCAATGCTAAATTGCGTGTTAGGAAAATATTTGCGGCAGTTAAAGTGATTTAGCAGCATTTTATTAGAACCATCGTAGTTGCCGCATTTCGCGGTGGTTATATTGTTTCTCATGGTGGTTTCTCCGGGTATGGGATTACTTTTTTTAACGGAGGTTAAAACCATCGCTAACAAAATAATACCCTACCAGGAAAAACCACCGTGAAAAAATATAACCACCATGAAAATGTGCAGAAGATGGGCCACTATAGTGGAGGTTAAAACCGCCACTAAATTTATGACTGTAGAAGTGGTTAAAACCACCACTAATAGAAAACATATTGACATTTAGCAGCGGTTAAAACCACCGCTAAAGAGTAGATTTAGAAAAAAAAGAACTTGTTTTTTGGAGCCCCTGTATTAGTCCCCTGAAAAAAACATTCCAAGAATACAAAAACACCAACATAATACATACTACAATCAATATGAAAATAGATACTTAACTAAGCACACACAAATGCATTGTTTAGTGAGTAAAGGAATGCAAATAAACATATCAAATGGCTTAATCATAGTATCCAATAAAATATAGTAGTGAATTTATATATTTAAAATTGACCATTGGAGACTCATATGTACTATTTGATCCTTGATTGGATGTTCACATATTGTATGAAACTTATATGGTCACCCATTGGGTGATCTAGGTGAAATTGGACAATATGATTTTTTTTCAAATGTTGGTACTCCCACATATCTTTTAGAATTGTTCAAGAATGTAATATCCCTTTATATATGATTATTTGATAGAATCCAAGGCATCCCTGAGGTTTTTGGACCACTTATAGTTGGGATTTCTAAAGTGGGAAATTTCCTAGATTAACATGTCACCATCTAAGTGACTCCATTGAGATTATATATGGGTTTCCCATGCTTTAATGAATTGAATGCGATAAATGTAACTAATAATGTGAAATGGATAATTAATGATGGGTTTCATTTCATAAAATAAATCCATTAGTTTTAAATGGAATTACCCCAAGTAATTGTAATCTCATGCTATTGATATATGCTTTATAAAATGCTTCATACAAACTGTAATATTTTAAATGGGAATTAAACATGGATAAAGACATGAATAAGAGGTTACTATTTAGATTTTTATTCCATTTATGTGTTAATAAATTTAAACCCTCTTACAGTCCTTTAGGAACATGATTGGGTGGTTATTTATTTATTACTTAGTTACTAAAAAGATGTGGGGGGTAGTATAATGGTTGCAGACCCTTTATCATGGGAATAATGATGTGGTAATATTTTCTTGGGATTAATTTATGTTGGTGTTCTGTGTGGAATTATTATAAATGAAACATAACATAGGAATTAGGTAATACCATCTCTCACTTGGGTTATTCCATGTGGAATTATTATACATGACACTAAATATAGAAAAAAGGTAAAATCGTCTCTCTCATGGATAAGGGTTCCTAATTTTTTAAGAGTGATGGATCAGGTTCAAGTATCATATTTTTTTCACTCATGTGATTTCATTGGAAAATGAGTCTTTAGTGTAGTTTCCTTAGATGGAATGGAATCTGGATCCTAATATATTGTAACTCCCATTATGCATCCTAGTTATTTTGATGTGCGGAATATAATAGAAGTGATCAAGCACATTCCATCAAAGGGAAGAGTGTCTCGTGAAGGGGGTTGATATATTCTATCAAGGAATATAGATTCTTATAATAAATTATTTGTGATAGGGTAGTTGATGTTATGAATGGTATGTAACTGATCATGTAGTCTATTTAACAATTTTCTAGGTAAGGGGGTTATACAGAATCTACTGGGAGTTTCCTATAGGCATTTCATGCATACTGAGATAATGGACACTTTCATTCACACAGCCTGAATGTTCTTGGAGGCCACTTTGGAAATGGTGGGAAAACTCCATTTCAGACAACGTAGAAAAAATTCCCCTAATCTCGTATCAGTATCTATGGATTACAACTATTTTTTGAAATTTTGTATACTAGGATTATGCCAAACTAAAGGGTGCTCTATCTTAAACATGTTAGCGAGACACACATTCTCATCCCTAGGGATTGATACAAGATCATAACTAAGAAGTACTTATTAGAAATGGAAATGTAGTGGTAAATACATTGGGAAATTGTAGGATAAGTTATTATAATGAAAAAATGAATTCAGGAAAAATTAATCATAAAAAATGAGTCATCACAATAAAGAGTCCATATATATGGTGCATAACACACTCAATAAATCAAGACATAAAAGGAAACATCAGAAATCAATAAAATACATAAAAGTAAACTTGAGAAATCAAGAAAATTTTAGGTCCTAAAAGTGTTTGGAGGCAACTATGTGCCACACATGATACATATACAGACCAACTGTCAATATTTTTCCCCATATCAACAATAAAACCTATCACTGTCCGATGATGAATAGATATCATCACCATCTCCACCTCCATCATCACTTCCTGCTACCACCTATAAGAACATTATACAAAAAATTAAATAGTGTTGCATATTTATATTTAAAGTTAAAAACAATAAAAGTTTGAAAACTAAAGGATTTTGAATTTTTGCGATTTACCTGCCAACCACCAGTCGATGCAATACCACCGGGGGGATATCTTTTCATCTGCTGACATATATTAGTCAATTCTTTCTGAAAAGATGATATCTGAGCCCCCTGGTATTGAACTATGTTTCATAGAGAAACAATCTCTCTCTGAGAATCTCCAGGAATGGACTGACTACAACCAGGTGTAGATGTAGCTACAATCCTCGATGTCCTGCTAAAGTCCTCAGATGGTACAGGTCCCAAATCCACCCCGCACACTCTACCAGGATGCTCCTTCCCAAGGACTTTAACAACCGGGTTATCCTGGGAGAATGAGTAGGACTGCCCAGGTTTGAAATACCATATTTCTTTAACTTTTACCTATAAATAAAATATCAATATATATTAACATAGTTAAAAATTACAATAAGTTATTATAATGAAAAAATGAGTTCATACACCAACTTCTTTGGCAGGCTCATTAGCAAAACTTCCATCAGATTTTTTTTGAACATCCAACCACACTTCAGTTTGGGATGCTTCATGCCCTAAAATCTATGACTGCATTAAACAACAATAAATCAACATTTCAATATATTAAATAGATAATATTTTCTTATAAATATTTAAACTAATGAAAAGATTACAAGAGTTAATCGGCTTCTAGAAAAGTTTTTTGACCCTGTAGTGTGAGGGATGACTTTCTTAACTTGACATGATGCATTATTTCTTGAGAGATCCCAATATAAATAAAATTCAATTTAATAGTAAGGTATTCAATGTCATATCCTCTTCATATACATGTATAAATGTAAAATGAAGTTAATATAATAATATATATTTAAATACCAGCCTCTTCTCATCACGATGTCTGTAAAAAAAAACATTCCACTGTTCTTTGGGTACCCCAATGGGTAGCTTCCCATACATTTGTTGGATGGTCAAAAAAGTATCATTGAAATCACTCCAAAATCTCCATTTGAAGTATTTACATTTCTTACAAAGATTTTTCGATGTCCACTTTCATACTATCACATCAGCAACTGTAAAGTGAAAAAAATCTATTTAAAGAAATTTATTATGAACATATTAATAACATGACATTCAATTACACCATATTTTATTAAAATTACCTTTATTTGGGAATAAAAAACTTCATTTTTCCAACTTGGAGGCATATTTCTCCAATCATTATAAGAAATAGAAAGGTAAATGGGCTCCAGCTAGATGGCCAAGAATTTGGCCATGTAATCTTGTGGTGTCATCCGTAGGGACCCCATATGAATCAAATGGGACAAATATATTCTCTCTATTCATATTCTACACATATCCATTTTTTATATTTTTCCCCATAGTTTAATTTTTTTATCTTTAATGAACCAAACATTATTATAAAAAAAGTGAAATAAATTTATTTATATTAAAATTTGAACCTATAATAGTGACCCTCCAGTATGCCCGTGATGAACTAGAAGTGGCGCGCCGCTGCCCCTCTACTGAGGCTGTTGAAGGGGGAGTTGACAACTCAGCTTCTAAAGGGATGTTCATAGATGGTGTGAGAGATGGTGCATGGGGAGATTGTGTAGGGGGGGGGGGCAGTCAGTTGGTGGCTCAGATGATGTAGGGAGGGAGACAGATGGATCATCATCTGTCGCAGTAGTGGATGAAACATTGTATCGCTTCCTCCTTGACATTCCTGTAATTTAATCAAATAAAATTAAGTTCAAAACATATATTTCAAAAAAAAAATGCAGAAAAAAATTTAAAAATGATAATAGATTCCCAATACTAAAAAACAAAATATACATAACAATGATAATGAATGACTGCACAAATGAAATAAGTGGTTGCTGAATTAATAAATAACTGTACATACAGTCATTTTCCCATTCAATAATGTTGGTTTACTACTCCATTACTTCATCCATTTCATTCATCCTTGCTAGACTAATATTTTCAATATCATGATGGACAAATAATTCTTCTTCTTATTGTTGATGAGATTCAACTTCAGAGGTTAAATCTTCCACTTCATTACCCATATCATACAAATATCTTTGTATTACGTGAGAAACTACAATCCACTCTTCACCCACAACATCATTAAAATAATATACCATTTTTTCATGCGATTATAAGATATATGAATCATACAGTTCACGATCACCAACATCCATCAAGCGAGATAAGTTCACAAAAGTAAATTGTAAGGAATATCTTTTAACACCTCTTATAATATCGACCCAATTTCATTTGAATAAAACAACTGAAAAATTCCATTGGAAGTTTAATTAAATAATATCATTAATCTTTATATAGTATCCCACTTCAGAAAATATAAATATACCACTATTTTGTGTTTTCAAACCCCTTTTCTCAATCGATTGTATGAAATCTAAAGCCATTCACATTGTAAGCGTCAAACTTTCTAACTTTTTTTAGAGGACCTCATGAAAGAAACATCATATCTTCTAAAAAATCTGCTCGAGTATCAGTATTCATGATCTAAAAAAGATATATACTTTATTATATTTAAAAAATATATGTGTTGAACTAATATTCATATTAATTTCAATATTTATGAACTTACACGTCGTACAAACCATTATACAAGCTCTTTATTGACATCTTTCATTATATATTTCTCATTTCTTGTTTGGCCTCTCATTCGTCTCTTTTTTGTATCCTCAACTCTTCAATAAATTGATATGAAATTTAATTATTTAGCAGCACATATCTATGTTCCTGTAATAATTCCAATTCTTTCAGTGTCATATTTGAGGTCCTCCCAACTGATCGGCCAATAGCTGGAAATTTTTTTGATTTCTGATGTATTTGAGATTGATTCGATGTGTTGTCAACACTTCCAACTTTATTAAATATTTTCTCAATATTATCCAATTATCTAGGACAAAAGGGAAGACACTACTCATCCAAATATCTTTCAGTAATGGAGCCTTTTGGTTGAGCTTTATTTCTCATGTATGATTTCAAATTCCCATGATATCTGTGAAATAAAATAAACATAATTATGCATTTAATTAAGTGCCAAAAATTGTTTACTTAACTGAAAAACATATAAATAAAGTACCTCTCAATTAGATACATCCATCGATAATGATCAGGGCCTCTTAATTTATCTTCCTTAACCAAATGCAGAGTTAAATGTATCATGACAGTAAAAAACGATGGGGAAATATCATCTTTACTGCACAAAGGGTCAATAAATACCTCTCCTGGAGGTTGTCAAGCTGAAATGGATGTAGATATTTCTCACATAGTTGTCTGAAAAATGTGTAGAATTGGAGTAAAATAGCAGTAAGTTCTTCATGTAATAATGTACGCAATGCCAATGGTAGTAACTGTTGTAACAAAATATGTGAATCGTGGCTTTTCAATCCATGTAACTTACGATTATTCAAGTAAACACACCTCAAGATGTTACTTGAATACCCATCAAATACCTTCACATTATTTATAAATCTAAGGAATATAGATTTATCTCTATTTTTCATTGAAAAAATTGCTGGAGCATACGTTTCATCCTCATCTGGCCATAGATCATGTTTTATGTTCATTATTTGTATGTCTTTGCGAGCATTGAGACAATCCTTTGAATTTCCATGCTCATTAAGCAATGTGAAAATCAAGTTTTCACAGAAATTCTTCTCAATATGCATTACATCAATATTATGATGCAACAAATTAAATTCTCAATACGGATGTTTGAAAAATATACTTTTTTTCTTCTATTGTTGCATTCTGATTTCACTTGATGATGCAATTCAAAACTATTTCCCGTTATCATTCAAATGATGATCCTTCTCAAATTTTGCTTCAACATTTTCAAGTTGTGTCAATATTTCAGAACCATTTAACATATTTGGATGTGGTCTATGATCAATGAAACCGTTAAATTTTGATATGTTCACCTGAAATCTATGAGGTGCATCGAGAAATCTCCGATGGCATAAGAAACACCTTTTTCTACTGTGAGGTAGCCGTTTGGGCTCAAAATCAAAGTTACAAATAGAACAAGCCAAAAATATGTAAATGTTATAACCAGATAAATTCTCAATCCCATGGAAGTCACTAATGGTTCACATTAAAACAACATGCATTTTGAAAATTGTATTAGAAGAAGCATCAAATTTATCAACACTGTTACTTTATAACTCCTATAATTATTCAATAAAAGGATTCAAGTATACATCAATATCATTTCCGAAAATTTTTTTTCTAGGAATAATCACCAAAATGATAAAATATGTTTGTTTAATACACTTCCATGGAGGCATATTGTAAGGAATCAAAAAAACTGGCCAAATGCTATAACTGGTACTCAAAGTCCCAAATGGGTTGAATCCATCGACAGCCAATACCAATCAAACATTTCTAGGATCAGTTGATAAATTTTGATGTAATGAATCAAATGTCTTCTAGGATTGTGAATCTCATGGATGTCTCATTAACACATCATTATTATTATCTACAGAATGCCACTACATGTGTTCGACAATTTTTGATAACATGAATAATCTTTGAAATTGTGGCTTTAAAGGAAAGTAACGCAAGTCCTTTATATGTGTGTTCTATTTCTTCTTCTTTATGAAAGTATGTTGATTTATACTTCCAACATCACCCATTGACTGCCATCTAGAAGAATATTTCTTATTTCAATTCTATCTACTTGAATACTCTCACCAATAAAGCATACAATCATTGGTACACACATGTATTTTTATATAATTCAGACCAAGCCTGTTAACAAATTTTTTCATATCATAAAAGGAATCGGGGATTTTTTCTTGAGGAAATGCATCACACAACAATTCCAATATCATAAATATTGACTTATTTGTAATTCCACATATACATTTGATATGGTACAACTTCAGCAGAAATGAAAACTTTTAATATTTCAAACATCCACTATACAATTCTATATTTCCATCATCAACTAAATCATGAAATTTATTTTCCTCAGTGAAGTTCTCTCTTACATTTGTCTCCATAGAATAAAGTGGAGGATCCAATTATATATTACAATATTGATCTGGTTTTGTTATAGTCTCTAAAATATTACTTGTCATGTTGTAATTTGTATCACCCTCATCTGGTTGTTCTATTATGTTTTGATGTTTATAGTGGTGTCTTGCAGTTCCTAATGCATCATTTATGAGGTTTTTCATTTCATTTTCTATTTTCGATGAAGTTAGGAGATCATTTTGTGGATTAACATCAGTGCTCAACCTTTCTGTAACATTTTATTCTCCATGCCAAATCCAACACAAATATTGATCAGGGAATTTCTTCAGTATTAAATGTTCATAAACTTCATCTCTCTATATCCATATTCAAAATTTACATTTAGGACATGGACATATTATTCTCCCTTCAACAGATCAATTGGAAATTGAAAAATATAAAAACTCCTTCAGACCCTTAACATACTTAGGAGTGTTCCTCGGTAACGTGATCCAAATTTTATCCATGTATATCAAAATGTTCCTACACAATATTAAAAAAAATTAAAACACATAGTTAATACTAAACAGGGAAAGAGATTCATATATGATATTTGAAAAAATATATTAATATGTTACAAAAGGTTTTTCTATATAAATACATATGGTAAATCACCCACTAGAAAACCAAAGCATGCAAATTAAAAAGATCCAAAAAAGAATATGAGAATAAGGATCCCATCCTTGTAGTTTTTTGTATGTCGTGCTCCACCAAAACAGATGAAAAAACTAACGATTCCATAACTTTGATATCACTTAGTTAAGGGCTTGATAAATCAGATAATAATTGAATAGAAGTTAGGAATATGAAATGGAAACAAACTCTTACCTTAAAGTGTATCTTTATTTATATATATAGGTAAGTATACAATGTATATTTGACCCATTGGTGGATAGGTATAAGTGGAATAAAAAGGATATGAAAAATCCATGTTATCTTTGAAATATAGAGGTTGGGTTGTCTTCTTTGTTTCTCTTGGTCCAAGTGTGGACAATCTCGGTGTGGTAGTGAAGACAATAATGAGATATTTTTTTGTGATTAAATTGTTATTAATGTTATAATACAAGTTAAATATATACCCTTATCATTGCATATATCATGGTGATTCTAGTGGATCATATTGGCTTAGGTGATTCTGGATCATGCCAAAGGTTAAATTATCAATTTTGGCGGTGAAACTTATATATCAAGTGTCCTTTTCTATTTTGTTTCCACAGTGTGTGTGAGTTAAGTAGTGAGTTTTCTCACTCTAATAGGTAAATTAGGTTTATTTTTCACGAAATCATAAAAACAGAAATGAACTACTATTCACTGGTTCAAACCCATACCACTTAAAGAACTGTATACCAGGTCTATCACATGATGGTCTTGAGAAAATTTTATTTTCTCATAGAACAAATACACCTTCTTTATCATTATCTTCACCAAATTTGGTCTAAGATTAATTAACTCTCTAACCTAGTTCCAACACAATAGAGATATGTAAGAACACTCATATGATTCTTTAAATGAAGTTTTATTAATGGTTAATCAATAGTTATTATCATAGTAAAACTCAACCAAAGGGAAATGATTCACAGAAGAACCTATAAAATAAATAATAAACATCTTCAATACATCCAATAGAATTGGGATCATTCTCTCTATCTGGACTTCCTTCCGAGGATGAAAAGTACTACTTAGAAAAATTAATGAAAAAAAGCATGCAACAAAATCTTCTACAATTAGGATGTAAATTAAGATCTTGATCATAGATGACCATTATTGAAACCACATGAATCGATACCACAATGGGAACCTATAAATGGAAGAACATACCATAAAAATCATGATTGAAAATAAAGTAAGATTCAACCAACTTTAAAATTCCATAATGAGGTGTTTGAGGATAATGTTTTATTGTTTATGGAGTTACAACGATTAATCTAGTTTATTGTGATTAAAATAAAGCATAATAAGATAATAATATTAATAGAATTATTTTTTACATGGAGTTTTATATTGTTGTTATTTTCATTATGTGGAGTTAAATTAATCGACTTTCTCACCAAGAAGATGATATCATATAGCCATGAAGAAGAAGTTCACAAAAACATCGAGATCGACACCACATAAAACCCAGGATTAAATAAGTACAAAAATTTATCTTTCTATACCAATCTAGAAGAGAAATAAAATTGTATAAACCAATTTTTTCCGTGAAGTAGTGTGTGTATAATGAAGCAAAGGGAGTTTCACTTGGGTGACCATTGATCAAAAACAAAATAATTATAATGGAAGTGTTCCTTGGAATGTAGTTTCCACAACTAAAATAATTATATCTAATAGAAAAATTATTTTATAGGGATTATTTTAATATTTAAACTTCATCATGTGTGTTCCATTTAGATGAAACCTAGTTCATGTGAAACAAGTAAATAAAACCTTATGTTTTTCTGTGTATTAAGGTCCATATTTGTTTTTGAAATTTAATGTAAATGACAAAAAAGTGCCATATTAATCATGATCTAGCTCACAAAAGAATAAATTTTATTACTAGTGGGGGTTAAATATTTAAATTAATGAAAAAATAAATTTGGAAAGAACCTTGATTTCCCACCCCACCTTGCAAACAATCACATAGGGTTCCACAACACTCTTTTCAAAACGGACTAGTCCAAACTACTTTTCACACACTATTTTAAGGTCATAAATTACTATATTTGTCTTCCATGATTATTTTAACATCCCAAGATATAGAATATTATATAATTCTTATGTTCTCATTTTTATATCATGTTATAAACAATTTTCAAGTTCATGAGGGATGCTATTGTGTTTTTAATAACAATTTATTATCATAAAACACTAAAATGTGTATGATTATATAATTTTTCATTATAATATATCCTATGATACATGAATGTTTTATGTTTAATAATTAACATTATAATTCCACTTAAAATTATCAGGTCATATCCATTGGGATGGGATAAAGTTACAAGTGTAATTTATTAAGAGTTAAAACAAATATTATAGGGTGGAAACCATACCTGAAAGGCGAGCTAGGGCTTCGGTGATGAGTGGTGAGGCGCGCGAATGGGCGGTGGGGCGTGATTATGGGAGGAGAGGTCACTATCGGCCGATCTAGGGTTTGGGTCGGGGGGATAAGATGGCATCACGGGGGTCACGGGAGAAGGGGGGTCGGGGTCAGGTGGGGGGAAGCTTTGCCGCTGTAAAAAAATGATGGGTATTGTGATGTTTTTTAATAAACAACCACTAAAAGACCACCACTAAAGGATATTTATGTTGTAGTGAGTTCTTATAGATAAATCTCCCAAGTTTAAATCACCTAGAATAAATATTTTCTATATATTAATTCTTAATTATTTGTTTTGAAAAAAATTAAATTGTTTAAATGACGATATTAACAAATCATGGATTTTACATAGAAGTCTTGGACATTTTAATTTTCACTCCTTGAATTTTTTTTCTAAAATAAATTTTATTTTCAACTTTCCTGACCTTAAATTGAATAAAATGAAGCAATGTGATTCATGTTAAATGGGGAAGAAACACACTTAATCCTTTAATCCAATTAAATAGGGTTATATATCTAGAACTATTAATATTATATATATGTATCTCTTCAGACCTAATATAATTTTAATTACTACTGGTAAATAATTTTTTTGGTGTTGGTTAATGATTTTTAAAGATTCAAATGGGTTTATTTTTTAATACTTAAAAGTTCATATTTTTTTTTGTTTTTATCATTTTTTGTAAGATTTTGAAAAATGAAATATGTTTCAAAATCTTGAAATTGATAAGTGGTCATGGTGGTGAATTTGAGAATCATGAATTTAATTCATATTTCTCAAAATAAGGTATTAAAAATACTTTTTCTTTCCTATGGAGCCTAAAAAAATTGTGTTTTTGAAACAAGGAATAGTAATTTGTAAGAAATTACATGAAACCTGTTATGTGAATATAAAATGACCACATATTTTTTGGGATGAAGCTATAAACATAATATTTTACATTATTAAGAGAATTATAATAAAATATATCTCAAATAAAACACCATATGAGTAATGAAATAATAGAAAACCAATGGTAGAACACTTAATTTTTTTTGGAAAAAATGTGTGCATCTTGAACACCAAGGATAATCTTGGTAAGTTGGATCTAAAATATAATAAAGGTATTTTCCCAGTTTATTCTACTACTTCCAAGTCTTATAGAGTTTTTGAATAAAGGTCAAGTATATTTAAAGAATAAAATCATGTGATGTTTTATGATTGTCATCCTTTTGATCACAAAATGACTTGGACTAATGAGCTAAGTGATTCCAACAAGGACATGATAAAATAATCTCTCTTTAACAACAAAAAATATGATGATTTTGAACATTATTATTTTAAATGAAATCTAGAAAGGGTTTATACTAGTGAAATAGAAATTGTGATTCCTAGATTACCTATAAATCTTAAAGACCATCCTTAATAACAGTTATAGGAATCTTAAACGAAGGAGTCAAAACTAGAAAACATATAGGTAACCTAGTAGACTTCTCTTACGTTTTACCCCATATAGATCCAAAATCTATAGAATAAGCTCTATTTGATGAATTTTTTTAGATATGAAAGAAGAGTTATAATAGTTAGAAAGGAATAATGAATATGGATTATTTGATAGATCCTCTGATTATCCTATAATTAGAAAAGAATTGGTATTTAGAAAAAAATAATATGATCATAATTTAATCAGTAGAAATAAATCTATATTAGTTAAAAAAGGTTATAATCAGGAAGAAGTAATAGACTATGAAGAAATATTTTCACCTATAGCAAGAATAGAATAAATTAGAATTATTTTATCATATTCATATTATATGAATTTTAAATTATAACATATAGATGTTAAATATTCTATTTGAAATGAATTTTTAAGGGAGTAAGTTTATTTATAACTACATTCTAGTTTTGATGACCTACACTGTCAAAATTATATTTTAAGCTTAACAAATCTCTATATGCACTTAAACAAGCACTGAGATCATGGTATGATATATTAATCTATTTTATTTTATCAAATGGTTTTATATTAGGAACGAAGGATCCTATATTATTTAATAAAACTTCATCCTTATATATTTTTCTAGTATAAATATATGATGATGATGTCATTTTTTGATAAAAAAATAAAAAATTATGTAATTATTTTTCCAAATGTATGGGAAAATAATTTTAAATGGGTATGATGGGTGGCTTAAGCCATTTTATAGGATTTAAAATTTACCAAAATGATTTTGTAAATGTTTTAAACCTCTAAAAATATGAAATTTATGTACTTCAGAATTTTAGAGTTTAAAATAGAAAGAATCATTGAACTCCTATTAGCTCTAATATTAATATTGATATTAATGAGATTGTAAAACTAGTTGAAAACATATTTTATAGAGAAATCATTGGATGTTTATTGAATCTTGATTCAAGTATACCATACATTATGTTTTTAGTATGTCTTTGTGTATAACTTCAATCCAATCCTAAATAATCTCATTTAAATGATGCTAATTGAATTTTAATATGTTTAAAAGGAATTATATCTCTTTCCCCACTTTTTAAAAAAACTTATGATTTTAATTTAACTTCATATTAAGATAATGATCTTACTCTAAGTAGATTAGATAGTAAAAGAACATCAAGAACTTGTCATTTTCTTTGTAAATCTCTAGTATCTTTTTCATGTACGAAAAAACACTTTGTATAATTATAAACAACTAAATAATAATATATTGTTCTATGATGTTATTATGCACAAGTGTTATGAATGAAACAAACCTTAATGGATTATGGATTTAATTTTAATTTCATTCTAATAAAATGTGATTACACTATTGTTGTCAACATTTTGAAAAATCAAATTAAAAAATCTTGAATAAAGAACATTGATTAGAGACATCATTTCATAATAGATCATGCACAAAAAGGTGATATCTTTTTAGAATTAATTTTCACAAAAGATAAATTAGAATAAAATTTTACCAAACCCTTTCCTATTGAAAAATTTGAATTTATAAAATCATAATAAGGTTTATTTAATTTTACTTAATTTTTTCTTAATTTTTCTTAGTAGCATAGTTTAAATTTTAGTAAATATTTTATTTAAATTGTTTTATTTAGGATTTGGAATCACTATTTTGAGTATTAGTCACATCAAATAGGAAACTTCATGTAGTTTTTATAATTATTACTCTGCACATCACTACATGAACCATCATTTACCAAAAACCAAAATAAAGTGTGTTATATGTGTAGGTTCCAGGCATAGCGGAAGCACGGTTGGGATAGTTCCCAACATTAAATTTTATCATGACCAATGATTATTTCAGGATCAGTATGACGATGAACTCCAATATCTATGGAATAAAACCAAATATTTAGATAAATAAGAAAGAGGCATAGAACCTAGATAGAGGATTGTCATTTTTAGTTTATATTTAATTTAATTAAAATAAAGAAATACCTAAATGGTTTTATTTCTTCGTTGATGTGTTTAACCACAGACCTGTAGTGAGGATTTCATTTCTTTATAGAGATCAAGATTAGATCTCCCCTACTGGAAATCCACATGTATTCTACGAATCTCTGTACATCACTGAAGGAGTCTCCAGGTATTAGCACAGATGGTCCTTGCACTTGCATTGTTCTCCCTTGATCTCCTTGAGAATCATTTCTAAAGTGTTCTCGGATTTGGTGGAGGATGGACACTCTTGTTCTTGAGATGTTCTTAGTTAAAATAAAAAACTATCGAGGCTTGAGAGATTTTTCTAAAAAATATTCTGCACAACCAAAATTTTCTATCTACCCTATGGGTTGCCCCCTTGGCTAATAAGAGAATAATATGTGACTAGGAATTTAATTCACTAGGTAATAATAAATAATTATGACAAATTAAATTACTTATTTTATTATTCCATGTGAAACCCTCATATAAGATAATAACAACTATACCATTATTTCCATGACATGCTCTTTTCTTGAAATTTACTTTTAAATATTATTTTAATCAAATAATATATAATATTATTTTATCACTGGACCCTTTAACTCAGTACACCCATCCTCAAAAATATTTATCAGACCTCGAATAACGATTTTTTATTTGTTAAATAAATAAATAAATCTAATTGAATTACTTACTGATAAAAAAAAATGTGATCATACATACCTGAATAATTATTAAACCCAAATCGATAATAATATTTTTTTTCAACTTGTTAAATAATAAATTATGTAACTGAGATTCTAGATACACTTAGTGTGTGACCATATAGGCCTTCTTCTTAGTGGCATTAGGAGAGCCTTCCTAAAGTGAAAGGTTAACATCTAGTAGCATTCCAAAGAACCCACAGAGAAAGAAGTTAATTCCAAAACGACATGTTACCTCATATGAATGCTTACAATGTAATATAATACCTTTTTCACAATATCTCTAATCGAACAGGTTTCATTCCAGTGTCATCAACCTATTTGCTCGATAAATCATTATTTAACTGTTTTGGAAATAAAACTTTCATAGAAAACTCAATGTCCATGGTTTTATTTAGGACATATCATTTCAATAAAAGGTCCTGATATATTTAATTTCATTAATGAACATAAGGGATAAACTGTTTCTCTCATTATTTATTAATGCAATATTACTCATGATGCACTCAACGTATCCTACTTCACCGTGAGCATATTTCATCACAGGTTTCACCAATACATCAAAGTGCATGACCCATAATATCCATTAATTATAATCTTAAATTCTAAGGACCATTACACATGTCCACAGATAGGAACATCCAATGACACTTATAATGTAGATTTCCTACTGTTAGGTCTCGTTATCATAATATCATACTAGATATTACTACGGGTGTACACCATGAGAATTTTCCTAAATGTCCTATGAGTCTCCACCCATGATATCCTATTTCATTTGTGTCCATTAAAATTATATCATCTGGCCATAGAACATTTATTCAATAATTATGTCAGGGCACTTCCAGGTTCTCATCATAGCGGGGAACTGCTATGACCTTTTAATGCAACAACTACTCTTGGGACATAATCACATGCTATGTTATGCAAAAAAAAAGCACGATGTGATAAGGAATTTATTAATATTCAAAACCATGAATATATTTTTATTATAAAGTACAATGAATTTGGTTCTAGGGAACCAACTCCAATGGAATCCCAATTGCACTAGAGCCAACTACTAACAACCATCAATCCACTAGCTCTCACATGATATTCATCCTTCTATTTAGATTGGACTTTTGTTATGGAGTTCTCCATCTTCTCCTATGTGGACACTCTATTCACTGTAACTTCACCCCTCTGATGAAAATACTTCATGAAGTGATACTTTCTGAGTATGTGCCTTGTCCGTTGATGTGACCTTAGCTCATTTTTTAGAGCCACCACTATAGTATTATCACAATACAATGTGATAGGGTCTCCACTTCTAGGCACTACATCAAGATCCTAGAAAAAGTTCCGAATATATAAGGATTCTTTAGATACATTAGTAGCCACTATATAGTCATAATCTGAGGTATAATCAGCAAAAACTGGCTTCTTTGAACTCTCCTAGATCACAACTACTCTGTTGAGACAAAATAAATATCCTGATTGTGACTTTAGATCATTCTGGTGTGTCTAAAAACCATCATTAGTATACCCTATGATGACAAGCTCCTTTTATCCTACATACACTAGGAACATATCCTTAGTTATTCTCAGATACTTAAGGATAACCATAACATTAGTCTAATGTCATTCTCCTAGATCTTCTTGATATCTACCTACCATGATCAGTGTATAGGCAACATCAAGTCTAGTACATAGCATGGTATACACGATTTATCCTATCAGCGAAGCATATGAGATATTATTCATTCTATCTTTCTCCAATTGCATTTGGGAAAACATTTTATTATAAATATGTATTCCATGTGACACTGGAACCAATCCCCACTTGAATTGGTCCATGATAAATCTATTTAGTATATGTTCAATGTATGTACTATGACTTAACCCAATGAGCCTCATGGATCTATCATAAATTATATTCATCCCTAGAATGTAGGATTCTTTCCGTAAATCCTTCCCGGAGAAGCACTTGTTCAACCAGTCCTTAACTGACTATAATAATTGTATATCATTACTAATAAGTAATATTTATTCATTGTATACTAATAATAAGACAACCACAATCACATTAAACCTTTTGTAAACCCATGTCTCACATTTATTATTAAATAAACCAAATCCCCTTATGGATTCATCAAATCAAATATTCCATGACCTGGATGCTTGCTTCAGTCCATAAATGAGTCTTTTAAACTTTGAAACCTTTTTTGAATCAATTGGAGTCCCAAACCCTTCAAGTATATAAACATATTCTAGAAAGTTACTATTAAGGAATGCCGTTTTGACATCCATATGCAAAATATAATATTCACGGTAAGCCGTTATGGAAATTATGATTCTGATGGATTTAAGCATTGAAACTAGTGAACAATTTTCATCATAGTCAATTCCTTGACGTTGTTTAAAACCTTTAGCCACTATCCTTGCTTTATAGGTACTTACTTTATCATCTATGTCTAGTTTCCTCTTGAATACCCATGTATATCTAATAGGCTTTACATCAACTGGAAGATCAATCAGAACCCAAAATTGGTTATGATAAATGGAATCCATCTTAGAATTCATAGCTTCTATCTATCTTATAGCTTCTGGGCTCTCTACTACCTCATTGTAGAATATAGGTTCATCATTTTCCAACAACAATGAGTCACCATCCTCAATGATAATAAAACCATATCTCTCCGGTTCCTTTACCTCTCTTACACTGCTATGTAGTACTTGTGTTTCATGAACTACTTCTTAGACGAGGACCTATGGAACTTGTTACATTAGAAACTACTATGTATCTCAAGCATCAACTTCATCAAAGTTAATATTGATCCCACTATCCTTTTGAAGTGTGTACTCCCTCTGAATAAAGACAATATATCTAGAAATAATTACTTTCTTTTCTAAGGGTTGAATAGTTAGTATCCCTTTATTTCCTTGGGATACCCTATAATGATACACCTCATGACCTAGGGTGCAAGTTTGTTGCCTGAGAAAGCCTTAACAAATGCCTTGCATCCCCATACATGTGTATGTGACAAAAAGGGTTTCTTTCCACTACATAACTCTAAGGGGATTCTATTTTCCACCTTTGTTGGTACTTGGTTTAATTTATATACTATAATTTATAATGCATATCCCCAAAAGGATAACATAATATTTTATTGACTCATCATCGACCTTACCATGTACCACAATGTACAATTCCTCCTTTCACAAACACCATTCGACTATGGTGTATAAGGTGGATTTAGTTTCGAAAGAATCCCAAACTCCCATAAAAGGTCAATGAACTCTTGGTTAAGATATTCTCCACCTCGATCTGATCGAAGCCTCTTTATCTTACTACAAAACTGATTGTCTACTTCATTCTTGAAATTTATGAATTTCTAAAATGGTTTGTACTTTTACCTCATTAAGTATAAATATCCATATCTACTCAAGTCATCTAGAAAAGTAATGAAGTAAGAATATCCACATCTAGCATCTAATGGAAATGGTCCACACACATCAATGTGTACCAATCCTAGAAACTCTATGGCCCTTTCACTTGACCCACAAAACGGTGGTTTTCTCATTTTCCCATGTAAACAACTATGAAATCTATCAAGTTTTTTTAGCTTGGAAGAGTATAAATAACCATATTGATAGAGTTTTGTTAGGAACATCTCATTTTCAGGACCAAGATGGTGATGCCACAACTGGGTGTTGTATGAGTCATGTGGACTTTATTCATTATCAATATCCAATGAATGGTTTTTGTAATTTAATACATACTTGATGTTATTTAAATGTTCCATACTATAAAATATGTGTCCCTTATAAAAGAAAAAACTTTTATTTCAGAATTTAAAAACAAACCCATATATATCTAAACATGATAGAAAAATTATGTTCATGGTAAAACTTGTTACATAAAAACACTCATGTAAAACCAAAATCATCTTGGTCTGCAACAAACAGTGTTTGTCACCAATGTTAAGAGCAGTCGACCTTAAAGCATTGACATCCCATAGATCCACCTCTCCTATAGATTTTTTTTTGAAATATACTTAGTTCTTGCATTTGAATATATATGTGAGCACCAAAAGCAGTATCTACTACCCAATGTATAGAAATGGAAAGATTTCACTTGATAATGAACACATCTTTGGCTTCCCCTTGACTCTAGGTGAATTTCCTCTTCTAGTGGCATGAATTTACATATGAAAAGAATATTTCCACCTTTTAATTGACTTTCCTTGATATATTCTTCTTCTTGGTTAGATTGTTCTTGGGAGATTTAGAATGTTTATAAATCTTAGGCCCATTTTCCTTTTCCTTCCTCTTCATATTCACCATAAGGATTGCAGGGTTGTCATGCCCCATGTCCTTATTCACTTGGAAAATCATGGTCAAAAGTTCTAATAATATCTTATCATTATTTCTCATATTATAATTTACAATAAAATTAGAGAATTATTTTGGAAGTGATGATATTATGAAATTTTTACACAACTCATCTGATAATTTAATCACTAAGATGACCAGATGCTCAATGTAGCCAATAAGCTTGATTACATGTGGTCCAGCTGGCGCAGACTCTCCAACCATAGTAGTGAACAAAGATCTGGAGATCTCTTACCTCTCTTATGTTGCCTTCTCTTGAAATAGATCCTGAAGGTGAGACATTATGATATAAGCATCCATTTCCTCATATTTATTCAAGAGCTCAATGATCATGAATGATAGCATGAGGCACTGAACATCTGTATCATCATTAAAATGTTTCTCTTACATAGAGAGCTCCTCATCACTTGCCTCATTCCTAGGTTCAATTGGGTAAGGTTCCTCCAGAATATATAATTTTATTCCAAGGTGAAGGATGATGCATATACGCCATTTCCATTGCTAGAAATTTGTTCTTTTCAGAAGGTTTTCCTTCTCAAATATGGATCACAATGATATGTTTGATGTAATTCTTGATTGATTTTTCTAAAATTAATGTGATTATAATAACATTACATTTTGTTTATAATATTATAATAATAAAAAAAATTAATATTTATTAGTCTCCCACTATTTTATCAAAACTAAATAGCCCTCACCATCAGCTTTAGAATATCCTGTTGCATTTATATTCTAGGGGAAATGATCCATATTCCATTCTCATCACCCCCACATTAGCCAGTCAAGAAAATTGAATGGTTTTAGGTATGCATTCCAAATGACCACTACATTAACTCAAATTGCCTTGATCCGTTGAGTGGACTCACCAATTCTAAGATCATTATTTTAGATTTCCTTAAACTTTGCCTCTCAGTTACACCATGTCCTTCTTTGGTAGTCAACCCTAGATGTAAACCAAGTTATGTTGACCCAAAACCTCAAATTAAATTTCCCCAATAATTAAAATCACCCCAAATTAGGCTGGTCATGTAATTTTAACTATTGGTTTGATTCTAATTGAAGTAATGGAATGCTATACTGAAATAATATTTTACTGAGGGATTTTATCCTTTATGATTAAATTTCCTCTTATTATCTTTTCATATTATTGTTAATATTATGTGGGATATAATTACGTGATTAACCATGTCTTTAACATATTTACACATAAACCATTATATTTTAGTTCCATCTTGCATTCTTATTAATTCATTAATTATGTGATCGCGACAATACATCCATAATGAATTACCATGAAACTGAAGAAAATAAAATATAGGGTATGATCATGAGTTTCTTAATGGTAAGTTTATCTAGGGGTTGATAAACTAACCCCACCCTAGGGGAGAAACAACTTGAACCTTTTAAGGTTCTTTTTTACATATTTCCACCTTTCAACTTTTGTATCTCCTTGGATTGGTTTTTCCTCGTCTCCTAACATGAATGGACTCCACTAGAATGGGATATCCATCCATTACATATGATTTTAAATCACAAATAGGTAGGGGTAAAAGGGGGTTTACATAAAAGAAACCATGGGCATACATTCCCTATATATTAATGAGGAGAAGGCACACATTCCAACCATTTTAATTAAACAAACAGATTTAAAGGAAACCAATCACATACAAAGGTATAGTCTAGATCAGAGTCATCCACAAACATGCAAAAAATTACACATTTAATAAAACTATAATTCAATTATTTAATCATTATTATTAAGATAAATCATGCTTGAATTGATTTATTATTATATTTAATTAATCAATCCTTTTATCTTAATCATCTTTTTGAATTTCGTTGAAATTATCATCTATTATAAATTTAAACAAATTAATAAATTCATATAAAATTAATTGTGTTCATAAATTATATATTATAGGAAAAGAAGTGAATACCCATCCAAAATTAACCAACATGTATTATACTTGTATATAATTTTTTCTTTTTGACATGTAGCATGCATGCAGAATTTTATTGTCATACAACTCATACATGATGTGCAGATCTATGAACATTACAGAGATGTTAATTAAATATATATATATCAAACATCTATCAAATTTTGTGTCCCAGATTTACTCCCACAAGAAGGTACATGTCTCAAGGGTTACATAATATAATAATAAAATTTAAATATACCTAATATGGAAAAAGTACATGGTGTGTAGATTTGACAACACGAAATGAAACCTCCTCCGCGTCCATCTGAAGTACACGCCTGGGGAAATGAATTAGGAGGTGTACTTTGGAAATCTTCTGAGTACACGCCGTGTCCAGTGGGCCACATTCTATGTAGACTCTGTGTTACATGATCACCAGTCGGGAAATCCATGTATGGGATACATGACTTGATCCTAACCCGAAGGGACTACACACCATGTCTAGTGGGCCACACAGCGTGTAGTTCATTTGAACGTGCACCAGTATGTCATAGTCAACATGCTGTGTAATAATTAACTACCGTGCATGTCATTAATTCACACAACTTATGTAATAGCCTAATTACTCCCCACACATTGAACACAACTACACAGTGTGTAATCTAGATTACAAGGAATGTGTGACAGATTACAGGGTGTGTAATTATGAATAAATGGTGTGTACTATCGTGTTACCTAGACAAAATCATCGGATCCTCCTAATGGAATCCTCAATGTAATTTTAATCCAAAAATTATTTGTTTCTATTATATCTGCAAGAATTGAAAGCAGAAGAATAGATATCAAATTTAAGAGTATAGGAATGATTAAACATGAATTAAAAAACTAATTTATTAAAGCGTAAATCATCAAAAAATTATTTAAATAATTATAAAGGAAAATATGACCCGATATGATACCACATGTAGGTTCTGGGTGCAATGGAAGTGTAGTTGGGCTGGTTCCCAACATTAAATTTTACCATGATCAATGACTATTACAGGATCAATACAATGATGAATTATAATATCCGAAGAATAAAAAAAATTAGATAAAGAAAAAAGATTCTCTGAACCCAGACAGAAGATCAATATGTTTTGTTTATAATTAATTTCCATTAAATTAAAAAAATACCTCAAAGGTTTTCTTTGTTCATTGATGTGTCTAACCATAGATCCGTAGTGATCCTCTTGTTTCTTTTATAGATCAAGAGTAGATATCATCTAGTGATAATCCAAACATGCTCTGTGAATCTTTAAACATCACTAATGGAGTCTCTGTGTGCTATCATGGAAGGTCCTTGCACTTTCATCTTCCACCCTTGACTGCCATGAGAGCCACTATCAAAGAATTATCTAATCCAGTGGAGGATGACCTCTCTCATTCTTGAGAGAGTTCTTAGAGAAAAAAAATATCGAGGCTTGAGATATTTTTCCCCAAAATGTTGTGCACAACCAAAATTTGATATCTAGCCCATGGGTTTCCCCTTGGCTAAAAAGAGAATAATATGTAACCATGAATTGAATTCACTAGGTAATAATAAATAATTATCCCAAGTACCGTTATATATTTTATTATTCCATGTGAAACCCCCATAAAAAATAATAATAGAAATACCATTATTTCACAAACATGTGTTTAGATTGCAATTTATAATTAAATATAATTTTAATCAAATAATAGTGAATATTATTTTCTTATTAGACCCTTTAACTCGGTCTGCCCATCCTCCAAAATATTTATCAGACTTTGAATAACAACTATATATTTATTAAATAAATAAATAAATCTAACTGCATTATTCACTGATAGATAAATTATATGTGATCTAGAATAACTTGTTAATTATTAAAAAATAAGAAAAAATTTATTCAACTTGTTAAATAATAAATTATTTAACTGAGATTGCGGATACACTTAGTGTGTGACCCTCTAAGACTTTTCTCAGTGGTATTAGGTGAGACTACCTAAAGTCCAAGGATATCATATAGAAACACGCTAAGGCACCCATAGAGAAATAATTTAATTCCACTAAGATATGTTACCTCATATGAATTCTTAACACGTAATATAATGCCTTTATCACAATATCTCCAATTGATTAGGTTTTGTGCCAGTGTCATCAAACTAAATGCTCGATAACTCATTCTTTGACATTCTAAAAATATAAACTTCCTGCAGAATACCATGGGAATGGTTTTAATTAGGATATATCTTTTCCATCAAAGGGAATGATATATTTACTTCCTTTAATTAACAAAAGGGATAAATCCTTTCTCGCATTATTCATTAATGAAATATTACTCATGATGCACCCAAAATTTCCTACCTCATCAATAGCATATGTATTCATGGTTTGGACTAATACATCAAAGTACAAGACACATAATATCCATTAATAATAATCATAAAGTCTAAGGACCATTACACACATCTAAAGATAGGAACATCCAATGAAAATTATAATGTGGATTTCTTACTATCGGGTCTGGTTCTCATAATATCATATTGGATATTACTAGGGGTGTACACCATGAGAAGTTGCCTCAAAGTCCTATGAGTCTCCACCCTTGATATCCTATATCATTTGTTCCCATTAAAATTATATCATTCATCCATGTAACATTTATTCAAGAATAGTGTCATGGGACTTCTGGGTTCTCATCATAGTGGGGAACTACTATGACATTTTAATGTGACTACTACTATTGGGACATTATCACAGGCTATGTTACACAGAAGAATAATCATGATTTGATAAAGAATTTATTAATATTCAAAACCTTGAATATAATTTTATCACAATGTACAAATAAGTTGGTTCTAGGGCACCAACTCCAACAAAATCTACAAAAGAAAACTTTGAATCTTCATTCTTTCTGATGTAAAAACCTCATTTCCATAACCATACACTCTTCCAAATCATATCATAAATATAAAAAACTAATAGAAATGATGGATCTTCCTCAAGTAGATTCAATTATCCAAAAATGTGAAGGAAAGTTCTATGTGGACAATAAATAGATTTTACTTGGATGGATAGAACATAAATGTTCCTCAAGAAAGTTATAATCTATCATGGATGGGAATTATTTTGATGAAGTTTGATCCATGTTTGTGTTTGAGAAGGATTTTTTTGAGTTCTATGAGACTATATTTTTTTATTTTAGTGATAATTAAGACTTAATCACTAAAATAGTAAATTAGAAAAGTTACCTACTAATCACATTGGTTATGGTAGGAGCATTCAAGTGCCCTAACGAAGGCTACACACACTTCATTTCTTATTTTTAAATTTTATATGAATTTATTCCACTGGAAATCATGAAGCCTCTTTTCAAATCTATAGATATTGAGAAGAATCTTATGAAGGATCTAGATCTAGAAAGAAAAGTTCTTATAAATTTCATTTAGTATTCCATCGTACATCATAATCATGTGTTTGAGAAAGTTTTATTTCATGATGTTAATTTATTATATTTTCTTATGAATAAAAATACCATTAATATAGTATGATGCGTTATGACAAACATGTATCATATATATAATTAGTCAGTAAATTTCTATCCTTTGGAAGGGTGTTAATGTTAACTTTTCATATGGTTGGTATTTGTTTTGATGACAATACCACAATCCATTTTCATGGACTAACAATGTTGAGCAAAAGTATTTTAAAGAAAAGTTTTTATTGTTTGAATTATTCTTTAAATAAGTTGGTGATAATAATTTCTAAATAAGACATCAGAGTAGACCCATTCTTTGACTTAGGGGGTGTCATCTTGCATGGGATTTTCAAGTGATACTATAGTTCCTATAGTTGTTCCCATTTCAGTATAAAAACAATTTCAAGATGTTTATATAAGATATTTTCTTGAAAATGAGACTCTTACAAAACTATGTTGATGAGTAAGAATTTTCTTTCAGTCTAGATTATAAGATATTCCTAAATCCATTTCACCTTTTGTTTTTATATTAGTTAGACTATATGTTATCCCCATTTATCCTAGTAGACAAGAGTTTTTCTTAGATACCACAATATTAGTAAGTGTTTGTCAAGGAAGGACCATATAAATGATGTTGGGTGCGATTTTTCTAGTTTAAATATCTATGTCGACTGAGATGAGTGTATGAATTAGAACTGAATCTGTGGACATTTTTAGTCAAAATGTCACTAGTGAAGAAGAAGAACAAGAAGAAGGGAATGAAACTCAGTTGGTTGCAAGTGGAAAAGTAAGATCATTTTTTGTAAAATCATCACAAAAAGAAATACCCAATGTTGTAAGAAATAAACAATATGATGACACTAAAAGCAAAAAAGTATATGAAGCCACTTTTTATCCTATTAATGATCAGAATACATGATCAGATATTACTATAGCTAAATTAGATACAACAGGAGATAGAGATTATGAACGGTACTCAAAGTTAACTTCAGAAGTATAACCATTAAATGTTATGTTTCTAGAGTTCTGAAATGAAATTAGGACTATCCATGATCATAATGTCTCAAAAATGATGTTAAATAAGTAAATTTTTAGTTTTGTATGTGTTTGAAATGTTTTCATTGGAACCCTCTATAGAAGACTCAAATCAAGTGGATGTTTTCTCAAGGTTATAATGAGTGTATCTATTGATAGACAAAATTAATCCTACAATCATCTCAATGAAATGTGAAGTTCTATCTATAGAAATGGTTTAGGATTTTCTAAGGGATGTAAGAGTTGAAATCATAAGTTTTCTGGCACTTCCTAAAAGTTTTATTTTATAAATTGATCATTATCTGAAGGAAATCATCTCCCTATTATAAGAAAAGGTTCCAAAAGTTCATCCTATTATGTATCAAGTGAAAAAATATGTAAGTTTAATCATTAATAGATTAAAAAATATGGTTGGATGCCATGAAAATAACTATTATGTTTTGGAAAATAAGTTTAAATATTTACCTCAAGTGGTAGTGGGAAATTTAATTTCGGAATCCTGAAAATATAAAGAAGAAGAGGCTGATGTATTTCCCGACAATTTGGAATAAAAAGGTTCTATAAGAGGAAAATAAATTTTTCCAGTTTATCATTTAGTTGGTATACAATATAACCATTATGATGCATTGAAAAATTTAATAGTAGGTTGTGCTAAGAAGGGATATGTAGAAAACCTCTTTGGAAATTTCTCATAGAGGATTACGAAGGTAATTACAAAAATCATTGTTTACTATAAGAATGACATAGAAATAAGAATCTAAACTTGTGTTGATGATTTGTTTTAGATTTTAGGGAGGCTTCTTCTTAGACCTCCCATCATTTATCATCATGCTTATACTTTGTAAATTATAAAATAAAACTTAAACCCTATTAGAATTTACTAAAGGGAAAATCTAAGGTTTTCTGTATAATTCTATTTTCCTATACCCATATAATCTTATAAACTATCCTTTATACCCATAGATAACTCTGATATAGAAAGATCTCATGAAGATTATCTCAACATCCAATCCACTTCTATAAGGATCACTCAAGGTTATCAAGTAGGACTTGGAGAATCCGTACTTATGCAGGTGATTTTGTTGGAGAAAAAGTTGGAACTCCTCTACTTTCACCCACTTTACCATCTTTCCAACCTCCATCTATTAAGAATCCACCTCAAAATAATCATTTCATTTTCTAAATTTGACATTAGATGTCATGATTAATAAATCATGAATAAATAACTATGATGATTATTCAACCATTCCAAATGAAAAAGGCTTGTTCAAGAGTTGGTTAGAGATTTCACATTGGTTTCTATAGATTATGAAGTGTAGATATTTTGTTGTTGAAAATTTGGAAATTTATAATTGAATTCCTAGATAAAATGAAAGAGAAGAATTAATTTTATTTTGAGGAATACGATTATATTATGTGATTATTTTGATTGGGAACTTGTTTGAAAATTTTCAAAATCATTTTATAGGATTTTACTTAAAAAAATATGCGCTAACCACCTAGATAGCCAATTGGACCTCAAAACTATTTCTTGGTTGGTAGAGTCAAAGTTCAGCCATACATCGGGGTGTATAAGAAGAATAATGAGTCAATACTATATGGAACACAGTGGGTTCATAGCCTGAATAAAGGAGCACTGGTTAGTACACATGGAGGAGGGATAACGAGCCTCTAGAGGGAGGTATGAAGCATGGATCCTATGTGTATAGTGTGGTTATGAGAGTGGACCTCCATATCCTAACATTTTTTCAATCTATAGAAGTGATATGATTATAAATATTTGGGAATCTATAAAAATATCGATGCAGAATAATTCCATAAGAAGTTACTATAACTACATGTTAAAAATTTTACAAACAGAATTATGTCATTCTAATGAATGTGATCCAGGTTTTTCAATATTTTTGGTTGTTTATCTTCCTCCGAGTGATCTTCTTATTTGAAAACTCTTTAGGTGATCACATGAATTACTTCAATCAAATTCCTGAGTTAAATTGGATTGACCATGCCTGATTATTTTGATCGAACACACTAACTATTTTGATCGATTAGATGAAGATTGTATTGATCATATGAACTACTTGATTTGTCGCATGTCTGAGATGAAGTGACTGTGATATGTATATCAACCATTATGATGTAACACTTATGATATGGTGGTAATACCTTTAAAAAATAGTTCATGAGGTATTTCTATACAGTTGGCATGCCCCATGTTTAGTGATTATCAAACTAATCTAAAAAAATGGACCTTGATATAACAAGTCCATAAACTGAAATGCAAGTCATATTTTATTTGTTTGAAAATGACCATTTGAGGATGCATCACTACCATTAAATGATAATTAAATTAATTATAAAATGATGAATATGGAAGGTTAAGGATGATGTGGGTGATCATTATTTTTATGTTGGTGAGTATTCTCTTATGAAAGAAAAGTCAATTATTAAATGATTCTATGATTCTTAGCATCATATAAAGATAATTATGAAACCCTAAAGAATTTTAAAATATCAAAATATTTAGTAACATTAATATTGATCCAAGATGCAACATTTTAAAAGGATGTATTCATGAGGATCCTTGATGTAGCATAAAACTCATAAGAAAGATGTTGGTTCTTCAATTATATATTTTGAGGGACCAAGATGATATATACATGTGAAAATATTGATATATATTTCTTATTTAAAGAAAAAATAGATTATTTTTTATCTAATCAACTTTTAGATGCATAAGTCCACATAACTCTTACATGAAGAAGAACCATGAGCTCCCTAATCTCGTAAAGAAAAGATCAATGAAACTCTATTGAGTTTATGAAGACATAACTATATAATTAATGTAGTGTATGTAAACAACGAAAAATGTATTTGTTGGATGACCAAGTTATGTGAGGGGAATATTTGAGAAGTTACCTAAAGAATATGACTTTATAAGGCTGAATACCAAGATCCTTTATTTGGTCTTCTCAAGGTAGTAGATCCCATGTACTTTATTCACATGAATGAAAATTTATGGTTCAACACAGTGTTTTAAAAGTGGTAAATTATTATGTCATTAGATACATTTTTATAGAATTTTTTGTAAATCTTTTATATATTGAAGTGTTAAGAAGTTAAGAAATTGTGTTTCACATTAAGAAAAATTCTTATGCACTAAAAAAAGAAGAGAATAAGATATATAGAGTGGAATACTAGAATTGATCAAGTACATGCCAAAGTTTTGGGTATCCAGACTACAATATATTCCAATGGTTAAAATTATAAATAAAATTGAGTTATCCTATATTATTACTATTGGTGATGAATAAGATCAAATCTTAGAGTCAAGGAGGGATTCAAGTCAACACATGTAATCTTTCTTCAAGGTAGTACATACCCAATCTTTTGTATAAAGATAAAATAAGACCAATTTGGATTTGTACCTAATATATTCCATGATAAAAAGTTCAAAGAAACACCATTTCTCATTTTTTCTTTAATTATAGGAAGGAAACTACGTTTTTGTGTAAGATACCATCTTTTTTCTATACGTGGGTTTTGGTTGAACCTATTTTAATTGGGTTTTCTTTTCTTCATTACACCATGGTTGTTGAGTTACTTTAGAATGTGGAGGTATTTTTCTAGATAAAATGACATAATGTTTGGGAATGTTTTTTTAAAATTAATGGAGTTTGTTTATAAATGAGTCAAGGGATTATGAGGGTTCTTTATGGATTTGGAAAGATTCAAAGGTGGTTTGGGGTTTTTATGAAGAATCTGGTTGTGATCTATCTATTGGAAAATTTAAAATCACAAATGGGTTACAGGATGTGAACATTTCACTAGGAACATATCGAATGTCATTTCAAACCATTAAACATTCACAGGTCATGAAACTAGTTCACACCATGAAATGGTCAATCAGGGTTATTTCATCCCAAGGAGATGATTTTTAGGCATATCTTATAAATCGGTAAATTCATTCCATAAAATAGGTTCACATAATGAATATCATAGTATTAGTTTATTAATCTCACTCTATGCATAAGAATTAGTTTCATTCATAATTCTTCCTTTTCTCCCAAAGTTTCGGGTTACTCTAGGTGATTTTGGAGAGATTCATTCCTCTTCTGGCGTCTTGGTCTAGCATATAACCTTGTATGAGTTCCTTGATTTGGTTTTCTCCATCCATATTCTTTTCTTAATTATTGTGGTGTGATTTATTGAATATCATTGAATCAGGTATTGATATTGACATGTGTGATCTAGGTTTTCCTTATGACCTTATACTATTTTGTTATTCATTGACATTTCCCATGAGATCATTTTTTTGATATCCATATGATGGAGGATGGTCTAAATGTTATCCCTTTTTTCTGATTTAATTATAAAATTTATATGAAATATGTGTGATCATGTGAGCATGACACTTGTGTGAAATAATAAATTGGATAATCCTAATTAAATAATAATCATTTTTCAGATTGTTCATTGGATCTTATTGGGTCCATAGGCACATAAACTGAGATCTGCAACCACCCGATAATAGTGCCACCCTTGGAACTTTTTGAGGCTTGATTGGTTTGTAATTAGAGCCCTATGAAAACTTGAAAATGAATTTTTGTATCATTATTTTCGTCTTACAAAATGACATTATGTTTTTATTTATTTTCTTCAGGAAGAATCACCACAACTAAATTGGGTTAAGTGATATGTTAGCGACCTTAGGGTTAAATGAAAACTGGAATAGGTTTGATATATTAATGAGGATAATTGGAATCATGGTTTTATGAAAAAGAAATAGTAATACAAATGAAAGTGTTAGGGATTTATTATTATTCATTATGGTTATTTATCTTCTATTTTTCATTTTGGCCTTGTGAATTAGTTTCCTAGCTTATGAGCTTATGATAGATCGATGTGATTGATTCCTAAGGGTGAGATTATTATTTGAATGTTTTTTTCATCTATATATGACTCCAAATTTATTTTTACACTTGAGGGTAGGGTGTATTATTTCATACATCCTAAGGGATAGGAACATAGGCACTTGATGCCCAAGTGTGAGATTGAGTTCATGATCAAGTTTGTGATATAAATTCAGCCAGTTTCCCACCTTATAGGATAGAAGCAAAAAAGTTTAATGAGTTGAATGTTTAGTTGGAATATTTGTAAGACAAGGGTTTTAGATGTATGAGTGCTTATCCATGGGGATCTCCAATTATATTCACCAAGAAGGGTGATAAGGTATTTCACTTATGTGTGTAATATCAGAGACTGAACTAAATGATAATAAGGAATTGATATCCCCATAATTACATTGAAAAACTCTATGATTTTATGAGGTGTGTGAATATTTTCTCCAATATTAACTTGTGGTTAGGATATCACTTGTTTAGGGTTAGACTATCAAACATACCCCAAAATTATTTTTGGATCTGTTATGGTTTATATGTGTTCGTAGTGATGCCATTCCGATTGACGAACTCACCATTGGTATGCATGATTGCCATGAATTAAATTTTTCAAACATTCCTAGATTAGTTCTTTTTGTTTTAATTGATGACATATTAGTGTAATCTCAGTCATCATATGATCGTGCCCAACATCATGACATCATCTTGAGTATATTGAGAGATAATCATATTTACACCATGATTTCCAAATATAGTTTTTTGGATTGATAGGTTGAAATTGTTATGCCATATTATCTCAGAGGTTAGAGTTTTAGTGGATGTAGAGAAGGATTAAATTGTGTTATCTTGAAAGAAACCCATGAATTTATTAAATATTCATAGTTTTCACATCTAGTAGGATATTACTAGTGTTTTATCTAATAATTATCCAATCTGGAATCACCGATGTACGATATGACCAAGAAATGGGTGAAGTATGATTGGTTTGATACTTTTAAGAGAACATTCCAAGAGTTGAAGAGAATGATAACCTCAGTACCTATCCTCACCTTACCCAATCCCAGTATAGATTATACAGTTTAATTCAATTTATATAGAGTCAGACTCAAAGAAGTTCTAATATAGGAGGACCATGCGTTTATTTATGAATCTAGAAAGTTTAGACCACATGAGAGGAATTATCCTGATCATGATCTGGAGTTACCAAAGGTGGTACATGCCCTTAGATGATGTAGAGACTTTAATTTGGGTGAGAGGATTGTAGTGTACATTGAACACAAGAGCCTCAAGTATATATTTTCTCAACAAGACTTGAACCTTCAGCAGAGTAGGTTGTTTGAGTATCTACACTCTTTAGAATTTGATATTTCTTATAGATCCGAAGATAGAAATGTTGTTGTTGATCCCTTGATCAAAAATACCCAGGAAGAGGTAGTTTAGGAGTCTTTCAATATGTGGTGTTTGATATAACACTTTGTTAACATGAATATAGATGTACAGAAGTATCAGGGATGAGTAGCTCTGACTTCAAAATTTATTATACCAGTTCTTATTAACTAGATCAAGACATAGAAATTATTTTTTTGGAAGAATTATATCTGAGGGGCATCCTATATGGTGGGGAAAAACTAATGGGATGGTCTCTAGGAAGCAATGATGTTTTTATTATCCATATCCATGTATGGGTTCCTTTGGGCTTTCACATGGAGCTAAAGAGTGAGTTTCATGCTTGTAGATGGAAGGTACACCAAGGATTGACCAAGATGTATCATGATCATAATAGACAAAATTTATGGATAGTAATGAAGAAAGAGGTTGTGGGATTCATTTTGATATATTTCATCTATCATCAGATGAAGACCGAGCATCAGAGGCCTACTATTCTATTTAATCTTCTTCTGATTTCTAAGTGGAAGTGGGATGATTTGACTATGGATTCTTTGATAGGATTACCCAAGAATCCTTTCAAGAATGATGAAGTATGAGTAATTTTGGATCATCTGATTAATTTATCCCACTTATTTCCTATTAGGGAGACCTTCATCATTGATGATATGGGTAGTGTTTACATGCATGAGATTTTTTGATTGAATGGCATTCTGAGGAGAATTGTTTCAGATTGATAAAATCATTTAACTTATTAGTTTTGAATGGGTATAAATAATTCCATAGGATTATAGGTTATTCTTAGTATATCCTACCATAATCAATTGATTGATAATCTAAATAGACAAATAAAACTTTTGAGGATATCTTACACTCATGTATTGTAATTTTGTTGGTTTATGGGAGCATCCTTTTTCAATCTTGGATTTCTCCTATAATAACAACATACATGAATAAATACAAATATAACCTTTTGGGGATTTGTATTGAAGGATATTATTTTCTCCTATTTTATGATTATAGGGAGGTACGTTAGAAGTTATTGAACCTAGTCTTGTATAGGAGGCATCTGAGTAGGTTTAGTTTATCAGGATGTGGTTGGTAACCACTCAGAGCAAGAAAAGACCTTACGATAACTAGTGGAGAAGACCTCTATAGTTTTAGGTGAGTCATCATGTTTTCCTTTAGATTTATCCTCGATTGGGGAAACACCATATCAAGAAATAGCAGAACATATAATCTATCTTTTTTAGTCCATTCATGATATTGGAGAGTGTCGTTAATGTGGCATACCATTTGTCCCTTCCACAGTGATTCAATTCCATTAATTATGTGTTTACCATATCAAAACTTTTGAGAGATAATTCAAACTCTTCTCATATTGTATAAATTTATGACATTGATCATTGTGTAGATGCATCCTTTGATAAGTATTTGATATTAATTATATACCATAATGATAAGTATCTCTAGGGAAATAATATACTTATAGTATTAGTGTAGTGGCAGCATGAGCATGTTCAAGAGGAGACCAAAGAGAGGGAATATGGTATGTGATAACACATACCAAACTTATTTGATGACACCCCATAGTGATTCTTGTATCTACTCCATGATGATATTTTGCATAGCATGGATGTTGTAAGATCCCATCTTTTTTCAGGTACACACCTCTTGATTTTTGGTTCAACAAATTTTATTTACGTTTTCTTTTCTTCTTTAAACCATGGTGGTTGATTTTATTTTGAGCATGAAGATATTTTACTGGGGAAAATGACCTAAAGTTTAGGGATGTATTCTTGTTTGAATTAATATATTCTAGGTGTAAATGAGTCAAATTATTATGAGGGTTCTCAATGGGTTTAGAAAGATGAAGAGGTGGTTTGGGGGTTTTCTATAGAATCTAGTTGTGATGTGTCTATAGGAAAATTTCATGTCATGAATGTGTTACATAACCTGAACATATCGTTGGGACCATGCTATAAAATAGTTTAATGAATGAAACATTAACATACCATGAAACTGGTTCTTGTTCTGAAATGGTCAATTTGTGTTATTTTAACCAGAGGAGACAAATTTTTCAAAATATTTTATAAATTGATAAATTCACATCATGAAAGAGGTTTATGTCGTGAATATATCAAGATCAGTGGGTTTAACCCACAATGCATGTATGAATTAGTATCTTTCATCATAAAAACTTCTCTCTTGAATCCTAGGGTGGCTCTAGGTGATTTTAGAGTAATTCCTTCCATTATGGACATCCTGGTCAAACATTGAATCTCTGGTGAGTTCCATGATTTTGTTATTTCCTTTATTATTATTTTCATCATTTTCATGGTTTCATGTATTAACTACTATTTAATTGGGTTTTTATCTTAATGTGGGTGATATAGGTTTTCCTTATGATATCCTTATCCTTCTTTCTTCTTTGGTGTTTCACTTGAGATAAATGCTTTAATCACCAGATTAAGGTGGGTGGTCTAAATATCACCCCTATTGTCTAATTTAGTTATCTATAGTATATGTAATATGTTTGATCATGCCAACACACCAGTACACGACCAAAATAATTGGGTACTCCATATTAAATAATAACCATTTTAATATCGTCCATTGGATCCCATTGGGTCCATAGGCATGGATACCGAGATCTGCGACCACCCAATAGGTATTCCACCCTTGGACATTGTTTACAATTGATTAGTCTAACATTAGAGCCCTATGATGAATTGGAAATACATTGTTTGATAATTTTAGTTTTATGATAATTAATAACATGTAAATTATGTGATTTTATTAGAGAATAATTACCTCAGCTAAATTGGGTTAACTGATATTTTAAGGACCTTAGGCTTAAATGATAAATAAAATAGGTTTGATATATTTATGAGTATAATTGGAATAATTGTTTTTTGAAACCATACTTGATATAAAAATGATGAATTGATGAATTGATCATTATTCCTTATGGTGATTTATCATGTGAATTTGATTTTGGACATGAAAATTATTTTCCGAGATTATGAGCATATGTGACATCGATGTGAGTGGTTCTTGAGGGTGGGATACTTATTATCATGTTTAGTTTGTCTAGATATGACTCCAAATTTATGTTTATGCCTGAGGGCATGGTGTATGATTTTGTACCTCTTGAAGGATAGGAGTATATGGAATTGATGCTTGAGGGTTGAGTGTATGATTATGTCAGATGTATGAAGACCAGATACACAGCCTCTGAATAACTGAGGGTGATATTTTGGATAGACAATGGGAATATTATATTTTTTAATTTGATATTTTTGAGATTCATAATCGACAAAATAATCTCTCATTTATTTGATGATTCTTCCTAATTCATGAGGATTAGACTTAATCTAGAGATACCTGATTGGGAACCAATATAGGTTTGGTTGACCCTGGGTGTCAACCCAAATCACGGGAGTCAGTGGATTTTCTTTATTCCTAGTATTAATTTATTAAATTAATATCTCTTTATCTCTATATTTCATACTATATATTTCTCAGAAAATGTTATTTGGACATGGTGGTGTCAACCTACTATGTTGTATTCACACCATGTATGTGATTCCATTTGGTACCCAGAAAGATCTTATGGATGCAGGTTTGGACAAGGAAAAGGGACACTATTGTTGTTTTTATATCTTGGATACAAGATTGACATGAGGATTGGGACTAGGTTCTTTGGATTCATTATTTTATTATTCTTGTATTTTTTCTGTATGAATCTCAAAATTTTTATTTAGTTACATTTAGCTTGTAATCACATCATAATATTTTTATTTGGATTTATTCACTTGTTATTTCTCAGCTTTGGTTTCCTATAAAATTAGGCATTTTTTTATTTCATTTCCAATACTCTACTTTTATTTTTCACTCTCATTTAATCTTTTTTACTATAGGGTATAGTCTCCCCACTATATTCCTTACACCCTCACTACTAGTCGATAACCTGTAGCATATGTGGAGTCACACTTGATGTCACATAGACAACTAGCTTGATCACTTGAGAGAGAACTAGGTTGGGGATGTTATAGTTCATGGGATAAAAATCACCATACACTAGGGATGTATTCATCACTAAAGAGGTGAAACTCACAAAAAATCCAGGTGTTCTCTTGTACTACTTTTTGATTCCGCATCTTCATTTACACTAAACAAAGACACGAAAAAATGAGAGAAAGATAAATCCAACTACTAGATAAGTGAGAAGGAAACCAATGGGGTAAAAGTTTTAAAAGGTCATCCCCCAATGATTCACCCCCAGTTTGGTCACATCCATGCATGTTCCTTTTCATGGAAATGATCCCCTGGACACCATTGCAATGTAGTGGTCCATTTAAATATCCCCTTAGGACATACCCTTTTAATATTATTGAATTTATTCACACGTTATAACATATGAGTAAATAAAACATGGTCTATTCATTAAACCTTTACAAAACATAATTAATTTATTAACCATTTCATCATATAAATTCTTTGCATAATAATATCCATAAGTGGAATATTCCTAAATGTAAACATTTATCATTAGGGTTCCATGCATATCATAGGTAAAAATATATCTATATCATAGTAAATGATATTTTAGTCCTGTAATTTTGAATTTATATGAAATAATTACATCATCTCATATAATACCCCAATATTGTACACTTTGATATAGGATAATATGAATCACATACAAGCTTTAGGGAATATATTAAACAAGCTCCCACATGCACTAAAGCCACATGGAATTTGTTCCATTTCATTACATATTGTATTTTATATAATAAATTGTAAAATAATATCAAAGAAAAACATTTTGGATATCATTAATTTTTTTCATAAATCTATCATTAACATAACCATGAAATATATCACATATAATACATTGTGAATACTTATCCAAAACTTTTTTTGATTAACTCTAAAATTATTTTAGAGTCTCCCTCTAAGTAAAACACAATCCCTATTCTATCAAACACAAAGTGTAACCCCATACGCCTTTATATATATTAAAAAAATATAAATCACTAGATCTAAAAATTTATGGAAAGATAATCCTATAAAAAAAAATCAATTCCTCTCAAGCTAAAAAGGGATCTAATGTAATCTCTATCAAACACATGAATCTCTATACCTGTTTCCAAAAACCATAGCATATATAAATAATTCATCATCACATGAGAAATTTATCTAAGACATTGAGTAATCGTGGTACTTGGAGTATGTTAATCCCATATAGATAACTCACATGTTCTCGATTCTTTGAGTATAGACTAACTTGGTTGATGAATACATCACATGTTATTCACTATTATGGATGAGAACATAATATAACCCTCACCCAGATAGAGGTGCACATCTTATGTACTATCAAGGTATGATCATACACTTCCTTATTATATCTCAATTGAGGGGAAAAATTTCATACTCAATATATAAGTGGTCAAATATCATCTTAGTTGATCTCTATCTGATGAAATGATCAACAATATTCCACACCATCAAATGATTAGATAAGACTCAAGGCTTATGTAAGAAATATATAAAAGAATGAAGGTTATTATGATAGAAATATCACTTACCTCAGGTAGAAGGGACTCCAAATATGAACCATGAACCCCCATATACAAAATAGTTAGTGTATGACACTCCATGTGGTATACTTTGTGGGCCAACACTTTACAAAACCATTTTTAGCCTATAATTTTTTTTCATATCCTGATAATATAATCATACTCAAAAAAATCTTAAAATATTATCATAATTTATAATACACTATGAAAAATTTGTTTAGGGATAAATCAATGTCTCATTTTTAGAGATTAATTATCATTACACTTCATGAAATGTATATCCATATATACATATATGCATCCAACATGAAGTAATGATAAATTATATATTTCATTTAGCACAACATGATACATTCTCCATTCTTAAACTTCTTTAAGAATAAATAACAAAAAAATACATTAGATCCAATATAATATATCATATATGATAGAATTCAAAATTAGCCTTATATTTGTTACACTTTTAGGGATTTTGTAAACTTATTACATGTAAATGTAATTCTTACCACATATCCATGTGAACATCTGATAAACAACTCTCCCAATAAACTCTTTATTGAGTAAAATCAATTAAGTAATCCATTTTAAATAATGATGAGACTTAATAATCATATTTTTTGGACTCCTCATGTTTTAATGATCACAAATCCTATAAACACTATTTCATCTATCTCAAATCATGTGTAGAGATGGTTGGTTTCATTATGCTTTAAATAAACATCCACTAAATCCAATTAATCCTAAATCAGGTTTGATTATTTTAAACTATATTTAACTATGTTAAATAATTATTTATTATACGCATGATTAAGTCTAATTCATTCTACGGATATTTCTGATTAAAACTGTTTACAGATATTTGGATAAGTCTGAGAAAATGTGAGTCTGCCACCAGTTCTGGTTTCTAGAAAAGGACCCAGACACCATGACCTAGACACCATGACCATTTTCAGATCTCATGAAGTATCTAACAACTATTCCTCACTACCATCACCAAGACATCGTTCGAATTTTGGAAAAGCACCAGACGTTGTGATTCTAACACCGCATCTGTGTTACTAGTTCCTGATCTCAATAAAACTATGCCGTCATGATTGTCTCACTGATAAAATGCAAAGAATAAGGCATTGTTTTGTGCTGAAACCATTTCCAAGTGATACCATTTCGGGACAGACTGTGTCACCACTTTTTAATCTATTTTTTTGTTTTCAATTTAATTTCTAATGGTCATATTTGAGTCATTTAAAGGAACTGACATAATTAATGGTTCTTTGAAGACATGTAACCTAAAGATATGGGGTAAGAGGTGCAGAATACATGCATCCTACTGATTCCAACATGTGCACCCATAATTAAAAAGGAAGATAAGTCGAGCTGCAAGAATACACAGAAGAAGAGTAGACGTACACACATTTTTTAAGAGTGAACTGATATATACAATAAGATAAAAATAAAGAACACACAATGCACTATCAATTCCAAAGGATGGACTACCATAGATCAGAATCAAAATCATCTTCATAGTACCAACTCTACAAAGAACATGATCTAGACATCTTACACCATTGATTTGGAAACTAGAGCACCAGACTCAGGATACTGTGTTTCTCACAAGAGGACTCGATACTTGCATATACTTCATTATAAAAGTCTAAAGATACATATAATAACACTCAGATCACTTCTAAATATATTTCATCATCTTTGATCTATTGTGTACTATTTTTATCTTTCGAGTAGTGTGTGTGTGTGTTTCTTTATTAAAACACACACTATCTCCTGTATTAAACTAAAGGATACAAGATATCCTTCCTCTCATATATTTTTACATTTTTCTACTCCCACATATAAGTGTGGAAGAGGTCCTTATGTAACCTGGTAGTTTATACCCATGAAGAAATGTGGAAGAGGTCATGTGACTAGGACAGTCCTATGTACTGTTGTATACCCTAATCCAGGGCATGGATCAAGTTTATTAATATAAAATTATTGGTGGCAGGAGATCACTAAGTGGAGTGGATTAGGTCTCGGCTTGAGACCGAACCACTTGTTTTATCTACTATGTTATTTTATTTAGTCTTTCTCTACTTTACTATGTATTTCAGAAAACACTATATTTTACTTTGATAGTTAGTATTGGATAGAAGTTATAATTGTTTTGACTTATTAGAATATCTTCAAAAGTTTTATTTATAAATCATATTGATATTACTGAGAACTAATCAGTACTCTAAGAGGTTATTTAAACAATAAAACTTTTATAACCATATTACCATGATTAACTGGGTTGTATAAATTTTTATTAGGGAACATTTCTAAGAAATTTTTTTAATTTTTTTAATATATACTCAATTCATCCCCTCTTGAGTACTCTTATCTGACCAACATTTGGTATCAGAGGAGTTTTTATTCTTATTAAGACTCTGTGTTTAAAATATATTCTACTGTGATTTTAGCTGTACTTTAAAGATCTTTAAATTTTTGATAATTCTAAATTTATATCTCCTTAAAAGTATTTTATTATTACGGATAATATACTGGAAGGTGCTGCAACAAATAGACCACCATTCTTCAGTGGAACTAATTATTCCCAATGGGAAATTAAATTGAAAATTCATTTAGAAAGTATGGGATTCGAAATATTATCTTTGATGATAGATGAGTATAAGATTCCTTATACTAAGATAATTACTTGAGATAACCCAACTAAGACTGGTTTCAATAACAATTGAAAATCCATGAATGCTTTATACTGCTCTTTAGGAGATGAGGAATTTAACATAATTTCTACATGTAAAACTACCCATGAAATTTGGGATACATTTTCTATTTCACATGAAGGAACTTCTAGTGTGAATGAAATGAGACTTAATACTTATACTATTAAATATGATAAATTTAAAATTAATCCCGATGAGCCTATTTTTTACATGTATCTCAGGTTCAATGAAATTGTCAACACAATGATTTCTCTTGGAAGCGAAGTCATTTCCAAAGAACAAATCATGAGGATTATCAGATTCCTACTTCATAGTTAGATATGAACCTCTTTCTCTATTAGAGAGCCATGTGACATTAGAAAATTACCTGTAAAAGAACTCATTATGAAACTAATAATGTATGAAGAGGATATAAAAGTCAACAAGGAAGAGGAGGATGAACCCAAAATAAAATCTATGGAATTCAATACCAATGCCTATAAACACAAAGAAAAGGAGAAACTACAAGTTTCTGTATAAAGTTTAAGTAGTGAACAATCGTCACCTGAAAGTGATAAAGAGATGGCTCAATTAGCCAAATGTTTTAAGTAATTTTACCAGAGGAAGAATGTTTTCCGAAAGCCTAACTTTAAAGAAAAATATGATCAAAAGTGAATCTGGAAGAAATATTGGAAAAGAAATGTCAAGTCTGATGAGATAGTATGTTATGAATGTAAGCGAAAGGGACATGTAAAGGCTGACTATCCCAAGATCATGTATAAAAAGAAATATGAGGATAAAGATATAAAGTATAAAAATGAAATGAAAGAAACTTGGAGTGCTTCTGAGGACAGTTCAAGTGACTCAGAATCTTAACACGGTGAATAGGATAAAGAGGCCAATATGTGTTTCTTGAAAATCACATCTAAGGTAACACTGGAATCTCTTGTACAAAATTATTATTATTCTGGAGATGAAACTAATTCTGAAAATATGTCTAAAAAATAAATGTTTGAGTATTGTAATATTCTTGAAGAGACATGTAATGAACTAAAAGATAAATACAAGTATTTAAAGAAAAAATATGCTCTTACACCAACTGTTAAATATGAACTTACTATATAAAGAGAGAAAAAAGTTCAATTACTCATAGAAAACAATGAACTGAAGCTATATAATGAGAAATTGAAAAAGGAACTTGAATGGTTTACTAATGGTAAAGATACCTTGGTACAAATTATATGTAAACTAATATCCCCTAACTATAATACTGGTATTGGATATCAAGCTGGTAAAATAATTTTTGGAAGAACTAATTTTGTTTCTAAATCTAAAACACACAACTTTTTTCATAGTTCTGTAAAAAATTTTGTTAGTTCAATTCATGATATGCTCTCTACTACTTCAATATTTTCTGGACCAACTAGAGTTTATTTCTCAAATAGTTTACATAATGCTTATAGGAAACCTATGAGGAATAACTAGGTTCCTAAATCACTAGTTACTAATATTACTGGACCCAAACATATATGGGTACCAAATTCTGGTTTTATTTGACTATTTTGTAGGAAAATTGTTTAAAGATATCTTGTAAAAGATTATGGTACTTGGACAATGGGTGTTCAAGACACATGATAAGAGACTATTCATGCTTCAAGAACTTAATAAAAATTGATGATGGACATGTCACCTTTGGTGACAATTCCAAAGGAAATATCATTGGCCTCAGCCAAATCGGTAACTATAAGTTAGTCTTAATTTCCAAAGTACATTTTGTTGATGGACTAAAATATAATCTGCTTAGTATTTCACAACTATGTGATGATGGATTTCATGTTAAATTTGAAAATGATGATTGAAATGTTCTTAATTCTAAAAATTAATTAGTATTTTCTGCATTGGGAAATGAAAATGTATATTCGGTTAACTTAGATTCTTTAGTTTCTCAAAATGATTCATGTTTTAGTGTATTTCACAAAGAGTCTTGGATTTGGCATAGAAGACCCGGACACTAAAATATCCAATCCCTTATAATGATAACTAGAAAAATTTTAGTCAAAGGCCTACCCAAACATGAGTTTTCAAATGATAAAGTGTGTAATCCTTGTCAAAAGGGAAAGCAACATAAAATATCTTTCAAACCAAAGAAATAAGTTTCAACTTCTCAACCTCTCAAGTTGGTTCACATGGTTTTGTTTGGACTATCTAGAGTTTCTATTTTTAATGGGAATAAATATGTTTATGCTCATGTTGATGACTTTTATAAATATACATGGACCTTCTTTTTGGCTCAAAAAAGTGAAGCCTTCTCTCATTTCACCAAATATGCTAAAACTGTAGAAAATTATAGTGGACATAGAATTAAATCCTTCTGAAGTGATCTTGGCCATGATTTAGAAAGTCAAGAGTTTGAATCCTTTTTCTCAATAAATGGCTATAGTAAAAACTTATCTACCCCTAGAACACCTCAACAAAATGAATTTTTAGAAAGAAGAAATAATTCCATGCAAGAAATTACTATAACCATGATTAGTGAATATGACTTACCTATTTATTTTTGGGCTGAATCTGTAAATAAAACATGATATATTATTAATAGAGTGTTGATTAGACCTATTCTCAAAAGAACTCTATATGAGTTATGTAACAACAGAAAACCTAAAGTAAGCTACTTCAAAGTTTTTTGTTGCAATGTCTATATACTTAATACTAAGGAAAATCTTGACATGTTTTCATCCAAGAGTGATGAAGGGATTTTTCTAGGATATTTAATCTTTAGTGAAGCCTATAGAGTGTTTAACAGGAGGACTAAATGTGTGGAAGAATATTTCCATTTCAAGTTGGATTATATAGATTCACATGAGCCTAATACATCTCTAGAGAATCTGGAGGATGATATGTCCAATTTGTACATCAATGATAAATCCTTTAACCTTCATGTAAAGGAATCTGTGAAATCTTATAGTTTTGGAAATTCTCAAGATTCAATTCAAAATAAACCTGAACATATTGAAGAACCTGAAATCACTAGCCCCTCTTTTTCTAGAGCTATTATAACCCTTAAGAACCATCCTTTAGATGATGTTGTAGGAGATTTAGATAAAGAAAATCAAACTAGATCTTCTCTTACAAATCGGGTTTAACATCAAGTATTTATGTCACTACTTGAACCTAAAAACATTAATGATGCTATTAATAATGAATTTTGGGTAATGGATATGCAAGAAGAACAAAATAACTTTAAAAGGAACAAAGTTTGGAAACTTGTTGATAGACTAAAAGACATTTTTACCTTAGGTACTAAGTGGGTGTTTAGAAATAAGGTAGAAGAATCTGGTAATATAGTTAGAAACAATGCTAGGTTGGTTTCACAAGGCTATATTCAAGAAGAAGGGATTGACTTAGAGGAGACATTTACACTAGTAGATATACTTAAAGCCATCAGAATCCTACTTGCATGTGCATCCCATCTGAATTTCAAACTATATCAAAGGAATTTCAAAAGTGAATTTCTGAATGAATATATAGCTGAGGATTTTTTGTTGAACAACCCCCCGGTTTCACAAATACACACTTTCGAAATCATGTTTTAAAATTATAAAAAGCTTTATATGGTTTAAAGAAATCTCCAAGAGCTTAGTATGATAGATTAAGTACATTTCTTCTTTACAAAGGTTTTACAAAAGGTATAGTTTATCCAACTCTTTTTATAAAATGAATTTCCAATGATGTTTTTGTAGTTAAAATTTATGTAGATGATATTATTTTTGGATCTTCATAAAATTATTTATGTATTTAATTATCTAAAATTATGAAAAATTATTTTGAAATGATTTTAATGGGTGTACTAAAATTATTTCTTAGATTTCAAATATCTCAAAATAAATATGTTATTATTTTAAATCAAATAAAATTTACTTTAGATCTTCTAAAATGTTTTGTCTTGGATTACAATAAAAGTAGTGATACTCCAATGAGTACTACTTTTAAGTTAGATCTTGATGAATAAGGAAAATATGTTGATCAAACCACTTATAGAAGAATGATTGGAAGATTACTCTACTTAAATTCTAGCTGACCTGACATTATGTTTAGTATGTGTATGTGTACTCATTTTCCAGAAAACCCTAAGGAATATCATTTAAATTCTGTTAAAAGGATTTTAAAAAACCTCAAGTACACACCTAATCTAAGAATATTCTATCCTAGAGGACAAAAATTTGAGTTAGTTAGCTATTATGATTCTGATTTTGGTGGTTGTAAGTTAGATTAAAATGCACCTCTAGAACATGTCACCTTTTAAGAAATTCTCTAGTGTCATGGTGTAGTAAGAAACAATACTCTGTTGCATTATCTATTATCGAAGCATAATAAATAGTTGTTGGTAGTTTTTTTGAAAATTGTTTTTTGATGAAACACACCTTACTAGATTATGGATATCAATTTAGACATGTACCTATAAATTGTGACAATTCAAGTGCTTTTAACATCTCAAAAAATAATGTTTCACACTCTAGGACAAAACATATTGATGTAAGACATCACTTTTTGAGAGAACATTATCAAAAAGGTGATATCACTTTTGAATTCATTGGAGTTGAATATCATCTTACTGATATATTCACTAAACCATTAAATTCTAAAAGGATAGGATACATCATACATGAATTAGAAATGATAAATCTCAAGTAGAAAATATTCTATTTTCAAATACATACTGACTCACGTATTACTATTTTACAGTTTACTGTTTCATGATTTACGGTTTCACGGGTTACTGTCTTGATGTTATTGTATTATGTTTACAGTATCACCGTTGTTGTCTCTTGATTACTGTCTGACACTTACTATCCCAAATGATATGGTCACACCATGTGGGGACACACCGTAAAGGTGACACCATGACAACCTATTCTGGTCTCACCGTGACAACATGTTCTGGTCTCACTATAATGAAAATTTTTCATTTTATTTGTATTTTATTACCCGCATCACTATGTTAATTATTTGACTATATTCATCCCATGAATTTGAATTTACGATGCTTGAAATCCCTAAATGATAAAAAAGAAATATGTTTCATTATTTTCTCCATTCGAGCTCTCTTCTCTAAAAACCGAAACCTTTCCCTCTCAAACTGTAAGACCTCCTTCTGCTCCTTCATATATCTTTCTCTTGACCCCCTCTTTGAATTCATATAATGAAGCACCCATATTCTTCCACTCCGGAGAAGAGAAACTCTAAGAAGAAAGTGAAAAAAGAACTGAAGGTAGTTCCCAAAGGACCATTGAACAAGAATCCTCTTGATAGAATAGTGGTACCAGAAAAGGAAATCTTCCCTAAGTGGTTTCTATCAAGTAAGTCTTTGTTTATGAATGTACTGAAAGAGAAGAGATAGATGAACTGGTTCAAAAATGAGATAAAGCCAATTTATCCCAATATTGTTGCTCAGTTCTATATGTTTTTCCAGTTCTCATTTGATACATAACATGGTTTTGTTATGAGAATATGGATTAATGGCCAAACATGCACCTTTTACTTGAGGTTATGGTTTGACTTCCTAGGGATACCTCATGAAGGAATTTTTGACAATTACCAGAGAGTTCATCCTCCTCCTAGTTATATTTTTGTTTTATAAGAGGCCTTAGGAGGCTTGACTGCAAATAAAAATCAAAGAAGAGCTAGTTTTGCTGAGTTAGATGGTGAATCTAGGTTGTTGTTTAAGTTTATTCAGAATCTAATTATTCGAAGAAAAGGAGATTTTTCTACCCTCAAATATCATGATGTGTTTTTGAAAAATCATATGAAGAATGGACACATTATTAACCTTTTAAATTATGTTATACTTCATATGTGTGAGTTTATTAAGACAACATCAAAGTCTATTTTCTTTTTCTACTCATGGTTAATCTATGATATGTTTTATGATAAAGGAATGGTTAGACCAAATGAATAAGTCATCAAAGATCATGAATCCTATATCTCAAAGGTTACAGTCAAAAGGATGAAAATAAGTTCAAATCCATGGAAAAGGATTGGGTGGAGGATAATGAAAGGTTATATGAAAAGTATAATCTGATTGAGCATCCTTCAAAACCTAAGAATATTTATGATCCTGGTTTGGAACCAGATGAAATTGTTGAGTATCCTGCTAAATAGGAAGAAGAGGTAGTTGCTTCACCTATGGAAGAAATATTATTGGATAAGGAAGACAGTGGACCTATTCCACAAGACATAGGTGAAATGAAAACACCTGTTACTAAAATAAGTGTTTATTTGGAAGAAGGACCAACTTTTGGAAAAGAATATGTTGTTAGTGAAAAATAAAAAGCTATTCTTGAGGAGCATCTAGAAGAATAACTTTCTCTTGATAAGTAAGATGTGGTTGAAGAACTTTTAGAGGAACAGGTTAATCCTGATGTTATGCTTTCTGGTGAGGAAAGAATGGAACAAGCCTTCTAGCTGGATGGAAAAGAATTGGGTGAAAGTATTGGAGTTGATCTTTTAGAACCGAATCAAAGAAATAAATCTCTTAGTCCTGTGAGAGATGCACTTGTTGAGGGGGAGAATCACCCTAGTCTAGAAAGTGTTTAAGTTCATAATACCATTTATCAAATCACTATGGATACTTGGTATAAGTTCCCTAGCTACTTTGATGTGGATTATATACAGGAATCCTTAGTTAAAGGAAAAAACATGTCTACCATGTTTCAATTGAAACAAGTATCTGCTCTTGAAGTGAGATCTTCCAAGGAACCTAGGACCGTCTTAGCCCCTATTTTTGAACCTTCACAAGAACCTCTGGCTTTCATGATTCAGAGTAATTTTAAAGCCTTTGGATCTAGTTTATTGGATGGAGTTGAAAATATCATGAACACCCAACCTGCTACTATAAGAAACATAAGTGAAAGAGATGATTCTTTGATATTAGAGAAGATCATATGGCCGATTAATCCAAAAAATGCTTCATGAAATTCAAGAAGATATAATTGAGAACAATCAGTTGAGTGATGAATTGATGTCTCTAATAGTTATGGTTGAAGATATGCAGAAAGTTTTCCAATCAGGACAAGCTCCTGTTGCTCATCCTATTGAGGATGTTAGTGGTCAAATTCTAGAGCAATTTGCCTCTCTAATTTAAATAAACATGTCTTAATTAGATAAAAAAGTGGATTAGAGAAATAATAATATAGTCCAAGAGATGCATGATCTTGGTATTAGTCTCCAAAAACTAACTGATGACTACAAGGGATGTATACATAAATTTCTGAATCAACTCAAGTCCCTCGCTTCAACTGTTATAGTCTCTAGTGCCTCTAGATAGTCAACTCAACCATTTGATAGTGATCTTCTCAAAACTATGGTTAATGAGGAACTTCATTCAGTGTTCAGTTGTTTTGACATGAAGAGTCTATCTAGTTTTTTCAAGAATAGTGATAGAGTACTTGATTTGGTGAGGATTTATTCAAATATTTCAAATGATGATCAGGAAGAAATTACTAATAAAGTGGATTTCTATTTTTATAGGATTTTCTCTAAGAATGATATAGAAAATCATTTCAAGTAACTTTTGGAGAATTTGAAAATGACTCCTGTCACTCAAGCCTTCAAGACTCAAGTTCAAAAGATGAATGATTTCACTCTTTTATTGGAAAAATTCATTGAGAACAAAGATGATTTTGAGAAATCAGTGCAGTGTGGTGGTGAGATTATTACTGACTTAATTCAGTTGTTGAAGCCTTATCTTCATGTGCTGAGAAATGCTATTATGACTCCTGCAGTTGCACCCTTGCAGTCTGGATTACCTCCTTCTTCATCCACTGCCTTTGCATCTACCTTAATGTATGTATCTCAGCCTCTGAGCCAAATCAGCGCTATTATCCTTGAACAAAACATACCTCGGTCTTACACCAAACCTACTTTAGCACCTTTTTTTTGAAGGAGTCCCTATTCCTTATCTAAAAGTTGGCTCACTCCCTTCTTCTACTTCTACTTCGGCTCCGGTGGCTCCTTCTGATGCTTCTGCCAAGGGAAAATAGAAGACAACTAGTGGTGATGAAAAATGAAATCTGTATTTTGATAGGAATGTTTTTTATTTTTTCTTAATGCTTGTAATGACACATATTTTTCCCTCTAATTAAATGTGAACTATTGTTGTCTATTCTATTTTATACATTCTTTCTTTATTTTTCCTATAATATTTTTGATAATCCCTAAAGGGGGAGAACAACACACTCACTAAGGCAATAAGGGATAAAAACACACTAATTACAGATATTTAACTCATATGATTTGTGATCATCAAAAGGGGGATATTGTTGGACTCCTCATGTTTTAATCATGTTTTAATGATCACAAATCCTGTAATTCATTCTTTATCTATCTCAAATCATTGGCAGAGATGGTTGGTTTTTTTATTCTTTAAATAAACTTCCACTAAATCCTGTTAATCCTAAATCATGTTTGATTATTTCAAAATATATTTAATTGTGTTCTATAATGATTTCCTATATGAATGATTAAGTTTAATTTATTCAATGAATATTACTACTTAATACTATTATAGATATTTGGCTAATTCTGAGAAACCATGAGTCTGCCACCGGTTCTGGCTTTCTGGAAGAGGACCCAAACAAGATGACCCAGCCACCGTGACCCAGACAGTGTGACCAAGACACCATGACCCAGACACTGTGACCTAGACACTGTGACCGGTTTTAGATGTCAGGAAGTCTGTGACACTGGTTCCTTTCTACCATCACTAAGACAATGTTCGATGTTTGGAAAATCACTAAACACCATGATTCTAACACCGCATTTGTGCTGCCGATTCATGATCTCAATATAAATATTCTATCAGGACTATCTCACCTCTAAAATGCAAAGAAGAAGACACCGTTTTACGGTGACACTGTTTCCAAGTCATACTATTTCTTGATAGACTGTGACACTGCTCTTTAATCTGTTTTTTCATTTTCAATTTAATTTCTAATGGTCATATTTGATTCATTTAGAGGCATTGACATAATTTTTGTTTCTTTGTAGACATTTCACCTAACAGTATAAGGTACAAGGTGCAGAATACATGCATCGTGTCAGTTCCAATCTATGCACCCCCAATTAAAAAGAATGATAAGCAGAGGTGCAAGAATACATAGAAGAAGAGCAGACATATGAGAATTTTTGAAGAGTGAACCGATACAAGCAACAAGATACAAATGAAGAACAGATAAAGAACTGTCGATTACAAAGGCTGGACAACCATAGATTATAATCAAAATCATCTTTACAGTTCCAAATCCACGAATAACACAACTTAGAAAACTTACACCATCAATCTGGAAACCAGAGCACCAGACTCGTGATACTTTTTTATACAAGAGGACTTGATACTTTCATCTACATCGTCCTACAAGTCCAGAGATGCAATTAATAACACTCAGAGCACTTATAAACTTATCTCATCATCTTTTATATGTTGTGTACTATTTTTATCTTTTGATTAGTGTGTGTGTGTCTATATTAAAACACATAATGTCTCCTGTACTAAACTAAAGGATACAAGATATCCTTCTAATCATATCTTTTAATATTTTTTTACTACCACAGACAAGTGTACAAGATTTCTTTGTGTGAATTGTTAGTTTATATCCAAAGAGAACTGTGGAAGAGGTTGTGTGACCTGGATAGTATTGTGTACTGTTGTTTACCCCGATCAATGGTGTGGATCAAGTTTATTAATATAAACTACTTAGTGGTAGTTGATTACCAAGTGGAGTGGATTTGGTATCAT